>RXID01016635.1:0-56421 GCA_005019695.1 Trichopus zeylanicus subsp. travancoricus
ACTATCGCTACAACTACTAATACTGCTACCACTACTACTACTGCTAGTGTTGTGACTACAGCAAATGCTAATGCTGGTACTACTATTGCTACTACTGCTACTACTGCTACTACTGCTACTACTATTACTATTCAACTACTACCATAACTACTAATAGTACACCAACTAGTACTGCTACTGCTGCTGCTGCTACTGCCATTACAACTACTACTATTATTACTACTGCTAGTACTACTACTACTACAGCTACTACAATTACTACTACTACAGCTACAATTGCTACTACTACTTCTACTTCTACGTTGCTACCACTGTTGCTACTACTGCTTCTACAACTCCTAGTACTACTTTTACTACTACTACTACTAATGGAGCTGTTACTACACATATCACTACTACAACTGCTTCTACTTCTTCTACTACTATTACCACTACTACTACTTATGCTACAACTACTACCACTACTACAACTATGGCTACTGCTGCTGCAACTACTACTACAATTGCTACTTATGCTACTACTAGTGCTACTAATACTACTTCTACTACTAATATTGCTACTACTACTGCTGCTGCTACTACTACTACTATTGCTATTAGTACTACTACAGGAACTACTACTAACTATCACTACTATAGTGGCTACTAATACTACCACTACTACTACTATGGCCACTATGACTACTACCACTTTTGTTCTTTCTGCTACTACTACTACTACTACTACTACTTCTGGTACAACAACTTCTACTACTACTACTACTACTGATACTACACTTCTACTACTTCTACAACAACTACTACTACTACTACCACAGCTGCTTCTGCTACAACTACTACTGCTAGTGCTTTTGCAACTACTACTATTGCTACCTTTACTACTACTATTACTACTAATACTATAATGATTACTATTACTATTACTATTACTACTATTACTTTGACTACTACTACTACTACTACTTCTGCCACATCTACTAGTACTAATAACTTAACTACTACTATTACTACCACTATTACTACTACTACTACTGTTGTTGCTGTTATTATTGTTGTGATCTCTACTACTACTACTACTACTTCTCTTAGTACTACTACCACTGCTACTGCTTCTACTACTGCTACACAGTGACTGCTTCTACAGCTACTGCTGCTGCAACTACTACTACAATTGCTACTTATGCTACTACTAGTGCTACTACTACTACTTCTACTACTAATATTGCTACTACTACTGCTGCTGCTACTACTACTACTATTGCTATTAGTACTACTACAGGAACTACTACTAACTATCACTACTATAGTGGCTACTAATACTACCACTACTACTACTATGGCCACTATGACTACTACCACTTTTGTTCTTTCTGCTACTACTACTACTACTACTACTACTTCTGGTACAACAACTTCTACTACTACTACTACTACTGATACTACACTTCTACTACTTCTACAACAACTACTACTACTACTACCACAGCTGCTTCTGCTACAACTACTACTGCTAGTGCTTTTGCAACTACTACTATTGCTACCTTTACTACTACTATTACTACTAATACTATAATGATTACTATTACTATTACTATTACTACTATTACTTTGACTACTACTACTACTACTACTTCTGCCACATCTACTAGTACTAATAACTTAACTACTACTATTACTACCACTATTACTACTACTACTACTGTTGTTGCTGTTATTATTGTTGTGATCTCTACTACTACTACTACTACTTCTCTTAGTACTACTACCACTGCTACTGCTTCTACTACTGCTACACAGTGACTGCTTCTACAGCTACTGCTAGTACTTTTAGTACTACTGGTACAACTGCTATTGCTAACACCATTACTACTATAACTGCTACTACTCCTACTATTACTCTTCTACTGCTATAATTACGACTAATGCAGCAACTAATGCTTCTACTACTACTGTTACTACTACTACTACTACTACTGCCAATACAAGTACTACTACTACTACTATTACTACTGCTATGACACTTACTGGTACAACAGCTACTACTACTTCAACTGCTGCAACTACTACTACTCCTCCTACTACTACTCCTCCTACTACTACAACAACTACAGCTGCCACTACAATAACTTGTGCTGCTGCTGCTACTACTACTACTACTACTACTACTACTAATACTGCTACCATTACTGCTACTACAACTACAGCCACTACTACTTGCAACTACCACTTCTACTGCTTCTGTTACTACTACTATTGTGGCTTCCAAGACTAGTACAACTACTACTATTAATACTACTATAACATAGCTGCTATTATTGCTGCTGATGCTACTACTACTACTATTGTTGTTGTTGTTGTTGTTGTTGCAACCACTACTACTACTACTACAACTTCTCTTACTACTACTACCACTGCTACTACTTCTACCGCTACTACGCTGCAATTGCTTGTACTACTATTGCTGCTGCTACTAGTACTACTGCTACTACAACTATTGCTAACACCATTACTACTACAACTTCTACTATTGCTACTGCTACTTCTACAATTACAACTAATGCAGCTACTGATGCTTCTACTACTACTGTTACTACTACTACTACTTCATCTACGGTTACAACTACTGCTACTATTAGTACTTATACTATAACTACTACTACTACTGCTTCCCCTACAATAAGAACTACAACTACTTCCCGTACTACTTCTGCTACTTCTACTCTTGCTACTACTAAAACAACTGCAACTACTACTACTACTACTGCTACTACTACTGCTACTACTACTCCTATTACTATAGCACCTACTACTACTTCAACTACTACTGCTGCTACTATTATGGCAACTGCAACTATTACTACTACTATAGCTACAGCTACTACTCCAACTACTGCAACTGCAACTACTACTACTACTATTATTGCTATTATTGAAACTACTGCTACTACTACTACTACTACTCCAACTACTACTATGACTGCTAATACTGCTATGACTGCTGCTTCAACTACTACCAGTACTACCACTGGTACTACTACATCTTCTACCCCTACTACTACTTCAGCTACTACTACGACAACAACTACTAATATTATCACTACTACTAGTATTGCTGCCGCAATGACTACTACCACTGCTACTACTACTTCTACTACTGCTACGGCTACTCCGACAACTCTTGCTACTACTACAACTACTACTACTGTGATTACTACTATTGCTACTACTAGTACTATTGAAACTACTACTACTACTACTACTTCTACTGCTACTACTACTGCTACTACTGCTAATGCTACTGCTACTACTATCACTACGACTACTCCTATAACTACTACTGCTGCTGCTGCTGCTACTACCACTACTACTGCTGCTACTATTACAACAACTACTTTTACTACTACAGCTGCTGCTACTTCTAATGCTACTAAGACCACAAGGCTACAATAACTACTACTACAACTATACTACCACTACTACACTACTACTACAGCTACAGCTACTGCTATTGCTATATCTACTACTACTGCTTCTTCTACTACTAGTACTACTACTACTACTACTAGTGTTGCTGTTTGTTGATGTTGCTACTAATAATGCTACTACTACAACTATTACTACTAGTACTGCAACAAATGTTGCTACTACTACTGCTGCCGCTATTACTATTACTACTTATACTACTACTACTAATACTACTACAACTACTACTGCTGCTACTACTACTGTTGCTGGTGACGCCAATAAAACTAGTACTCCTACTACTTCTCCTACTACTACTACTACTGCAACTACTGCTACTACTACTACTAATGTAACTACTTCTACTACTACTACTACTCTTACTACTTCTCCTACTTCTACCACTACTACTGCTACTACTATTGCTACTACTGCTGCTACTACTACTATTAGTGCTACTACTACTTCTCTTGCTTCTACAATTGCTACTACTGCTACTGCTGAGACTACTACTTGGACAACAACTGCCACACTACTACTGCTACTACTACTATTAGTGCTACTACTACTTCTCTTGCTTCTACAACTGCTACTACTGCTACTGCTTAGACTACTACTTGGACAACAACTGCCACACTACTGCTACTACAACAACTATTACTACTACTACTACTGCGGCTACTCATACTACTACTACTACTCCTAAAATCAACACTACTACTACTATTGTTGTTGTTGGTCATTCTACCACCACCACTACTGCTACTATGGTTGTTGTTGCAACTAATACTACTACTACTTCTCCTACTACTACTAGTAATGCTACTACTACAACTACTGGACTATTACACTTTCGACTACTTTTACTATCGCTGCTGTTGCTATTATGGCTATTGCTGCTACCGCTAATATTATTACATCTACTACTACCACTACTGCTGCTGCTACTACTCCTATTGCTGCTATTGCTAATACTATTACTGCTACTACTGCCACTACTGCTAATATTGCTACTATTGCTACAGCTATTACTACTACTGCTTCTACAAATGCTTCTACCACTACAGCAACTTCTACTATTAGTACAATGACTTTTACAACTACTAATTTTACTACTACTACTACTACTTCAACCACATCTCCTACAATAACAACTACGACTACTTCTCCTACTACTACTATAGTTGCTACTACTGCTACCACTAGAACTTCGACTACTGCTACTACCACTACTACTACTGCTACTGTTGCGACTAATTCCACTACCACTACTTCTATTACTACAGGTACTAGTATTACTGCGACTACTACTATTGCTACTGTTGCTGCTGCTACTACTACTAATACTACTACTCCTCCTCCTCCTCCTCCTCCTAATACTGTCGCTGCTACTAATGCAACTACTACTACTGCTACAACTACTACTACTGTTGCTGCTGCTATTGCTATTACCACTCTAACTACTACTACTACTACTAATACTATCAACACTACTTCTCCTACCACTAGTACATCTGCAACTACTACTAGTACTAGTACAACAATAACTACTACTGCTCTAATGAGTACAGCTAGTGCTACTACTGCTACTGCTACTGCCACTACTACTGCTACTGCAAATACTACTACTACGATTACTGCTACTACGACTACTCCTCCTCCACCTCCTCCTACTATAGAACTACTACTGCTGATCCTACTACTACTACTACAAAAATAATTGCTACTGCGAATTTTAGTACTACTACTACTCTTGTTGCTGCTGCTGCTATTTCTGCTACAACAACTACTTCTTGCACTACTGTTACTACTACTTCGGTTACTACTACTGCTTCTCCTACTAATACTACTATAGTTGCTGCTACTACTGATACAACTAGTATTACTACTAGTACTATTACTACTACTACTACTACTACTACTACTACTATACTACTTTTACTATTAATTCTACTACTATTGCTGCTACTATGACCACTGCTACTGCTGCTATGGTAGTATGATAGATACTACTGCTACTACTACCACTGATTGCTACTACTACGACTACTGCTACTACTACGACTATTGCTACTACTACTACTAATACTATTACTAACACTGTCAACCACTACTGCTACTGCTGCTGCAACGACTACGACTACTACTACTACTATTACTGCTGCTACTACTACTACTACAGCTATAACTACTAATGCTGCTACTACTGCTGTAACTACTACTGCGGCTGCTAGTACGACTGCTACTAATACTACTGTTGTTGTTGTTGTTGCTGCTGCTATTGCTTCTATGACTACTACTGCTACTGCTACTACTACTACAACTATTATTTCTACTACTACTATTGCTACTACTACTACTGCTACTACGACTACGACACCGACTACCTCTCCAACTACTGCTACTGCTACTACTACTACTGCTGCTACTACAACTGCAACTACTTCTACAACTATAGCTACTACAACCACTACTGCTACTCCTTATATTGCTACTACACTGCAGCTACTTCTACAACTACTGCTACAACTACTATTACTAGTACTATTACTTCTATTACTAACTCTATTACTACTACAACTGCTCCTACTACTACTATTACTACTACAACGACAACTGTTATATCTAATGTAGCTACTAATGCTTCTACTACTACTATTACTACTACTACTACTACTACTACTACTACAACAACAACAACTACGGTTACAACTACTACAATAACAACAACAACTACTACTACTCCTACAATAAGAACCACTACTACTTTCCCAACTACTACTGTTGCTTCTACTTCAGCTACTACTAAAACAACTACTACTGCTACTACCTCTCCTACTACTACTACTACTACTATTCTTGCTTCTAGTACTGCTACTGCTGCTACAACAACTACTACAACTACTGCTACTATTACTTCTCTTACTATAGCAACTACTACTACTTCTGCTACCACTAATACTACAACTGCTACTACTATGATAACTACTACTACTACTACAACTACTTCTGCTACTACGACTAATACTCCTCCAAATACTACTTCTGCTACTACATCAACTACTGGTAATACTACTACTACTACTACTATTGCCACTGCTACTGCTACAACTGTTGCAACTGCAACTACTACTACTACTACTATTGCTACTACTGCAGTTGCTGCAGCTGCTTCTACATCTACTCCACACTACTACTATAACTACTACTACAGCTACACTAGTACTACTACACTACTACTACAACTACAGCTATTGTTGCTACTATTGCTACTACTACTACTGTTTCTTCTTCTACTACTAATACTACAACTAGTACTAGTGTTGCTGTTGTTATTGCTACTACTAATAATGCCACTACTATAACAACTACTAGTACTACGACAAATGCTACTACTACTACTACTACAGCTACTCCTACTACTACAACAACAACAACTGCTACTACTGCTATTACTACTACTACTACTGCTGCTGTTACTGTTGCTGGTGCTTCCATTAGAACTACTACTCCTACTGCTTCTGCTACTACTACTACTACTGTGACTACTATTACTACTACTACTAATGTGACTACTACTACGACTTCAATTACTTCTACGATTTCTACTATATCTACTACTACTCCTACTCCTTCTCCTACTTCTACCACTACTACTGCAACTACTATTGCTACTACCATTGCTACTACTACTACTAGTGCTACTGCTACTTCTCTTGCTACTACTACTGCTACTATTGCTGCTGCTTATACTACTAGTAGGACAACCACTGCTACACTACTGCTACAACTGCTGCTACTACTACTATTGTTGTTGTTGTTAATACTACCACTACTACTACTGTTGCATTTGTTTTTGTTGCAACTACTACTACTACTACTTCTCCTACTTCTACTACTAATGCTATTGTTGCTGCTACTACTACACTGTTACTCTTTCGACTACTTCTACTGTTACTGCTGCTGCTACTACTTCTACTGTTACTGCTGCTGCTGCTGCTACTACTACTACTGCTATTGCTGCAACTGCTAATACTATTACTACTACTATTGCCTCTACTACTAATTTTGCCACTACTACTACTACTATTACTGCTACTGCTTCAACTAATGCTTCTGCAGTAATTGCAACTTCTACTACTACTACTACTACTACTTTTACAACAGCTACTACTACTACAATTACTAATTTTACTCCAAGTACTACTTCAATCACTTCTCCAATAATAACAACTAGACTACTTCTCCTACTACTACTACTGTTGCTATTACAGCTACTGCTACAACTTCGACTACTGCTACTACCACTACTACTGCTACTGTTGCGACTACTTCCTCTACTACTACTTCTATTACTACAGGTACCACTACCACTACTACTACTTCATTCCAACTACTACTACTACTA
Organism: Trichopus zeylanicus subsp. travancoricus; assembly: GCA_005019695.1. Taxonomy (NCBI): domain Eukaryota; kingdom Viridiplantae; phylum Streptophyta; class Magnoliopsida; order Dioscoreales; family Dioscoreaceae; genus Trichopus; species Trichopus zeylanicus. Next base: position 7,871 of record RXID01016635.1, read on the forward strand.
CTACTACTACAACGATTACTTCTTCAGCTACTACTACTTCTAGTCCTAATACTACAACTGCCACTCCGCAACTACTACTACTACGACTACAACAACAACTACTACTAGTACTGCTGCTACTGCAACTACAACTACTACTTTAACTACTACTACCACTCCAACTACTACTATTGCTACTAATACTACTAAGACTACTTCTCCTACTACTACTACATTTGCTACTACTGATGCAACTACTACTAATATTCCTACAACAACAACTGCTACCACTATAATGACTACTGCCACTCCTACTACTTTTGTTACTATTAACCCTACTACCACTACTACTACTACAACTACTACAACACTACTATAGCTGCTGGTGCTGCTGCTGCTACTACTACTACTACTAAGACAATTGCTACTACGATTACTACTACTACAAGTACTAATGTTGTTGCTGCTGCTACAGCTAAAAATACTACTACTAATACTACTGCTATTTCTGCTACAACAACTACTTCTCGTGCTACTGTTACTACTGCTACTATAGCTTCTCCTACTAATACTACTGTTGTTGCTGCTACTCCTGCTACAACTAGCATTGCAACTAATACTATTACTACTACTACTACTACTACTACTACTACTTCTAGTGCTATTTCTACTACTATTGCAACTACTATGACTACTACTACTGCTGCTATGATAGTACAACGGCTACTACTACTATTGCCACTATTGCTACTACTTGTACTATTGGTACAACTATTACTACTACGACTACTACTATGACTACCAATATTACTTCTTTTGCAACTACCACTAGTATTGATACTACTACTACAACTACTACTACTATTTTTAATACTATTACTAGCACTACGACAACCACTACTACTACTGCTACCGCTATGACTACCACCAATACTGGTATTGCTACTGCTGCTACAGCTACTACTTCGGCTGCTACTACTACTGCTACTACTATTGCCACTACTAGAGCTGCTGCTACTACTACTACTAATACTACTATTGTTGCTGTTGTTGTTGCTACTAGTTCTATCACTACTACTACTACTGCTACTACAACAACTACTAATATTGCTACTACTGCTATGGCTACAGCTGCTGCTACTACAGCTACTACTACTGCTACTACTACAACTGCTACTGCTTCTACTACTACTGCAACTACAACCACTACTACTCCTAATATTATTACGGCTACTACAACTATGACTACTACTACTACCACTACTAATATTGCTCCTACGACTGTTACAACTACTAATACAACTACCACCGCTACTACTGCTACTATCGTGACTATAGCAAATACTACTACAACTAGCACTACTGCTGCTGCTGCTGCTACTGCTACTACTGCCACCACTGCTGCAACTACTACTATTCCAACTACTACCCCAACTACTAATACTACTACTACTATTACTACTATTACTACTACTACTACTACTACTACTACTACTACTACTACTACTACTACTACTGCTACTTCTACCACTCTACTACTACTACTACTACTACTACTGCTGCTGCTGCTACTGCTACTACTACTACTATTGCTACAACTTCTAGACTACTACTACTACTGCAGCTACTGCTTCTACCACTCCTAATACTACTTTTACTACTACTACTGCTGCTAATGCTACTGTTACTACTAATATCACTACTACAACTTCTTCTACTTCTGCTACTACTTCTACTACTTCTAGTACTATTACTACTACTGCTACTTATGCTACAACTATTATCACTACTACAACTACAACTATTACTGCTACTTCTACTACTACTACAGCTACTAATGCTACTACTAGTACTCCTACTTCTACTCCAGCTTCTAATATTGCCACTAATACTACTGCTACTACTACTATTTCTATTAGTACTGCTACTACTGCTACTACTATCACTACTACAGTGGCTACTAATACTACTAGTACTACTATGGCCACTATGGCTACTACCATTATTGTTGCTTCTGGTATTGCTACTACTACTACTACGACTACTACTACTACTTCTGGTATAATAACTGCTACTGCTTCTACTACTACTGATACTACACTACTACTACTTTTACTATAACAACAATTACTGCTACCACTGACTTCTACTACAACTACCACTGCTAAAACTTTAACTCTTGCTATTACTATTACTATTAATTCTAGCACTACTACTTCTCCCACTTCTACAAGTACTAATATGGCAACTACTACTATTAAAACTACTGTTACTACTACTATTACTACTACTACTACTACTTTTGTTGTTGTTGTTGTTGCAACCATTACTACTACTACTACGACTTTTCTTACTACTACTACAACTGCTACTGCTTCTACTGCTACTACACAACAACTACTTCTACTACTGCTGCTACTACTACTAGTACTACTGCTACTACTGCTACTGCTAACACTATTACTACTACAACTGCTATTAGTACTACTACTACTGCTACTATTACTGCTACTACTAATACTACAATCACAACTACAATAGTTACTAATACAACTACTACTACTATGGCCACTACAACTACTCCCACTACTGTTGCTACAACTTCTAGTACTGCTACGGCTACTACAACAGCTACTACAACTACTGCTACTACTACTTCTATTACTATTGGAACTACTACTACTTCTACAGCTACTACTGCTAATACGGCTGCTACTAGTACGACTACTACTACTATTACTACTACTACTACAACTACTTCTTTTGTTGCTACTACTACTACTTCTCCTAATACTACTTATGCTACTACGTCAACTACTGTTAATACCACTACTACTACTACTACTATTGCAACTGCCACTGCTACAATGCTGCAAATACAACAACTACTACTACTATTGCTACTACTGCAACTTCTACTACTACAGCTGCTACTACTACTAATCCAACTACTACTATTACTGCTAACACTGCGATGACTAATGCTTCAACTAATACTACTACTAGCATTGCTGTTGCTACTACATCTTCTCCCCCAAGAACAACTTTTGCTACTACTACTACAACAACTACTAATATTATTACTACTATTGCTGCTGCCCCTACAATGACTACAACGATTGCTACTACTACAGCCACTGATACTACTACTTCAAATTCCGCTACTACTGTTACTACTATGACTACTACTTCTACTACCACCACTGTTACTCCTACAACTCCTGCTACTACTGCAACAACTACTTCTACGATTGCTACTACTGCTACTACTACTGTTGTTGCTGCTACTACCACTACTGTTGCTACTGCTGCTGCTGCTGCTACTACTACTACTCCTACAACTGCTACTGCTTGTATTACGACTGCTACTACTATCACTACTATAACTACTATGACTCCAATTACTACTACTACTACCACCGCTACTACTACTACCAATACTAGTACTGCTGCTATTATAATGATTACTTCTACTACTACTACTTTTGCTACTACTAATGCTGCTGCTATTGTTGCTTCTGTAGCTACTACTACTACTACTCTGCTACTACAACTACTACTACAACTACACTAGTACTATTACACTACTACCACAATCACAGTTATGGTAGCTGCTATTGCTACTACCACTGCTTCTTTTTCTACTACTACAATTACAACTACTACTACTTGTGCTGTTGTCGTTGCTGCTGCTACTAATAATGCTACTACTACAACTACTACTACTAGCATTACGACAAATACTGCTACTATCGCTGCTGTTGTAGTTTCTACTACTACTAATACTACTCTAACTACTACTATTGTTACTACTAATACTGCTACAGATGCAGCTGTAGCTGGTGCTACCACTAAAACTACTGCTCCTACTACTTCTCCTACTACTACTACTGCAACTACTGTTACCGCTACTTCTAATGCGACTACTTCTACCACTACTACTACTACTTCTACTACTTCTCCAACTTCTACCAGTACTACTACTACTACTACTGCCACTACTGCTGCTACTACTACTACTAGTGCTACTGCTACCTCTCATGCTACTACTACTGCTATTACTGCTGCTGCTCAGACTACTACTAGTATAATCGCTGCTACACTACCTACTACTACAACTACTACTACTACTACTGTTGTTGCTGCTGCTGCTGCTGCGGCTACTAATACTACTACTACTACTCCTGAAACCAATACTACTACTACTATTATTGTTGCTACTAATACTACTACTACTACTACTGCTACTATTGTTGTTATCGCTACTGATACTACTACTACTTCTCCTACTACTACTACTAGTGCTACTGTTACTGTTGCTGCTAGACTGTAACTCTTTCGACTACTTCTACAACTACTGCTGCTACTGCTACTACTACTACTACTGCAATTGCTGCCATTGCTAATACTATTACTATTACTACTGCCACTACTGCTAATATTGCTACTACTACTACAACTATTACTACTATTGCTTCTACTAATGCTTTTATTGCTACTATAACTTTGACTACTACTACAACTACTAATTTTACAACTACTACTACTACTTCAACCACTTCTCCTGCAATAACAATTACCACTACTTCACCCACAACTACTACTGTTGCTGCCACTACTTCCGCTACAACAATGACTACTGCTACTACTACTACTTCCACTATTACTACTTCTATTACTATGGGTACTACTACTACTACTGCCACTACTGCTGCTGCTGCTGTTGCGATTAGTTCTACTGCTACTACTTCTTTTACTCATAATACTACATTGCTACCACTGCAACTTCTACTACTACTAATACAACGACTATTACCGCTGCTGCTGCTACTGCACCTATAGCAACTACTCCAACTACTACAACCACTCTAGCTACTACTACGACTACTAATACTACTAATACTAGTTCTCCTACTACTACTACTACAACTACTACTAATACTAGTACAACAACAACTACTACTACTATAATGACTACTGCTACTACTACTACTACTACTAGTTCAACTACTATTACTACTGCTACTCTTCCTATTACTACTCCTACTCCAACTTCTAGTACTACTACTAGTACTTCTACTACTATTACTGTTTCGAGTACTATTACAACAACTAGTACTACAACTACTACTTCTACTAATACTTCTAGTGCTACTAGTACTACTACAACAACAATAACTACTAACTGCTACTCGTAATATGACTACTACTACCACCATAACTACTACTCCCTCTACAACTGCTACTCCTACTACTATTGCTACGACTTCTACTACTACTACTACTACTAATAATAATAATAATAATAATAATAATAATAATAATAACAATAATAATAATAATAATAATACTACTACAACTACTACTACTTCTACTAATACTACTACTACAACAACTACTGTGACTACTACAACTACTACTGCTGATGTTACAACTACTACTACTACAACAATAACTACCGCAATGACTACTACTTCTACTACTACTGCTACAACTACTTATACTACTACTGCTGCTACTACTGCACTACTATTCCTATTGCTACTACTACTACTCCAACTACTACTACTACTACTCCTACTACTTCTTCTTCTTCTTCTACAACTACTACTACTACAACTACTTCTTTTATGAGCAATACTACTCCTACTACTATTACTACTACTGCTGCTGCTACAACTAAATCTCCACCTACTACTACTACTACTACTTTTTCTACTACTACTACCACTACAATTTCCGCTACAACGGCTACTGCTAGTACCTCTGCTACTTCTACAACTACTTCTACTACTACCACAACTGCAACTAGTACTCCTATAACTACTATTACTATGACTACTGGTATCGCTAATACGAATACCATGACTACTACAATAACAACAACAACAACTACTACTACTACAACTACTACTACTTCTACTATAACTACAACAACAACTACTACTTCTATAACTATAGCTGTTGTTGCTCCTACTACTCCTACTACTACAACAACAACTACTACTTCTACTACTGCAACAACAGTAATAACTACTACTAGTAGCAGTGGTAGTAGTAGTAGTAGTAGTAGTTGAAGTAGTACTAGTGGTAGTAGCAGTAGAAGTTGAAGTCGTAGTTGTAGTAGTAATTGTTGTAGTAGTCACAATTGTGGTCGGAGTAGTAATAGTAGTAATAGTAGTAGTCGTAGTAGTAGTAGTGGTAGAAGTAGTAGTAACCATGGAAGAATTAGTTGGAGTAATATTAGTAGTAGTTATTATTGTTGTTGCAGTAGTAGAAGTAGCAGTAGTTGTTGTAGTAGTAGGAGTAGTAGGAGCAACAGCAGCTATAGTTATAGAAGTAGTTGTTGTTGTTGTAGTTGTAGTAGAAGTAGTAGTAGTTGTAGTAGCAGTAGTAGTAGTTGTTGTTATTGTAGTAGTCATGGTATTCATATTAGCGGTACCAGTAGTCATAGTAATAGTAGTTGTAGGAGTACTAGTTGCAGTTGTGGTAGTAGTAGAAGTAGTTGTAGATGTAGTAGCAGAGGTACTAGCAATAGCCGTTGTAGCGGAAATAGCAGTGGTAGTAGTAGTAGTAGAAAAAGTAGTAGTAGTAGTAGTAGGTGGAGATTTAGATGTAGCAGCAGCAGTAGTAGTAATAGTAGTAGGAGTAGTATTGCTCATAAAAGAAGTAGTTGTAGTAGTAGTAGTTGTAGAAGAAGAAGAAGAAGTAGTAGTAGTAGTAGTAGTAGTAGTTGGAGTAGTAGTAGTAGCAATAGGAATAGTAGTGCAGTAGTAGTAGCAGTAGTAGTATAAATAGTTGTAGCAGTAGTAGTAGAAGTAGCAGTCATTCGTAGTTGTGTTGTAGTAGTAGCTGTTGTCACATCAGGAGTATAGTTGTAGAAGTCATAGTAGTTGTTGGAGTAGTAGTCTTAGTAGGAAGTAGTAGTAGTTGTAGTTTATTATTATTCTTATTATTATTATTATTATTATTATAGTCGTGTAGTAGTAGTATTAGTAGTATAGTAGACGTCGTAGCAATAGTAGTAGGTTAGTAGCAGTTGTTGAGGGAGTAGTAGTTATGTTAGTAGTAGTAGTCATATTACGAGTAGCAGTTAGTAGTAGTTGTTGTTGTAGTAGTACTAGTAGCACTATAAGTATTAGTAGAAGTAGTAGTTGTAGTACTAGTCGTTGTAATAGTACTCGAAACAGTAATAGTAGTAGAAGTACTAGTAGTAGTACTAGAAGTTGGAGTAGGAGTAGTAATAGGAAGAGTAGCAGTAGTAATAGTTGTTGAACTAGTAGTAGGAGTTGTAGTAGGAGTAGTAATAGGAGTCGGAGAAGCAGCAATAATAATAGTAGTAATAGTTGTTCTTGTAATAGTAGGAGTAGTAGGAGAGACAGTAGTAGGGTAGTAGTAGTTAGAGTAGTAGTAGGAGCAGCTGTAGAAGTAATAGTTGTTTTAGTAGTATTAGTAGCAGTAGTAGTATTAGTACTAGTAGAAGTGGTAGAAGTAGTAGTAGTAGTAGTAGTAGTAGTAGTAGTAGTAGTAGTAGTAGTAGTAGCAGTAATAGTAATAATAGTTATAATAATTGTAGTGATAGTAATAGTAATAGTAATAGTAATAGTAATAGTAATAGTAATAGAGATTTGGATGGAGATTTGGATGTTGCGGCAAAAATCTCCGATAGTCATCATCATATCAGGAATGATGTAGACTAGTTGGCTTCCTTGGGTGAGGTCAACTTCCATGGTGGCAATCAACGCTTTGTCCCTATGGGTCTCAGCTATTTGGATGAGGAGCTGAATTTGGGTATTGTTTTGCTTAATAATGGCTGAATTCTGGGCTGAAGTGTTAACACAATCACTAGGTTTTACAAACCCAAGTGCTGGAGTATCTATGGGTTCAACGGCTTTCAAAGCTTCGCAGTAAGACAGGGTTATTTTGGCTGAAAGGAAAGTGTTCATTCACAGAGGGGTGCTCTAATAAGTGGTTAAGGCCGTCTAGGTACTCTGGGTTCCGGGTGTGAGGTATAAGTCTGACCTTATCGAACAAAAGACGAGAACTACGAGAACACCAAATGCTTTTACAAGTGTATCCGTCATGCTCATCGGACTGGCAGCTACTGCCTCTTGCAGGTTTACGCGCACTGTAGCCTTTTGCAATTCAAACACCATGCTTGGCGAAAGGAAGTCCTAAGTCCCCGTCTCAAGACCATGCATACCTACTTCTCTCCCAATATTGACCTTGCGGTGGACTTATTAGGTCCAGCCTCTGTGCCACCCGAGGGGTCAATCCAGGATTTTTCGGTATGCTCTGGCCTTGTTATCAATGGCCATAAGATTAGAAATCATCACACACATCCCCGATTCTTGAGCGGACGACGGTGGATTTGGGAATCGGGCCTCAGGATGGAGCCAGTACCTAGAGGCCGTGGACTTGAACAACCAAAGAAACGCAAATAGAGATCCAAGGGAAATTTTTATTAGCAAACCGGAGGGAAAAGAAGGCAAAGGGGTGTTACTCGTCTCCCCTTCTCGTTCCCCCCTTACAACAGCTTAAATAGCGAAAGAAAGATGCTCATCACATCCTGAGATGCCTTTCTTTGCTATTAAGCAAGACACGTGGTGGGACAACCCACCACTTACAAAAGAAAACCAGGGGCTCACAACCTGGAGCGCCCACTGGTTTGAAACTAGGAATCCAAGTGGACCCTGTTGAATAGTATGGCACATGGACGGCCACCTTTGGGTGCTTTTCAGGCACACTATTCGACACAACAAAAGAAAAGACTCAAGCATAGGACAACCCCAACAATGGGTCCCCCACGCTCCATTATTGACTCTGATAAGGTACAACCTTTGGACAGCTGGATGTACGGAGCCGTTGCTGGTTCTTGCCTGACGGACCAGCAATTCCGTCGCCAATCCTCACGGCATCTGTTGAGGCTATGTTCCGTCGCTTTTTTTGTAGTAATCTCCAACGAAAATGCCATCTCCTCGGCCTTGACTGTTCTGGTCTGCTTCGGGCCGGATCTATTCCTCGAGCTGGAATTGGTCTTGCAGGCATCGAGATGACTTTGCAAACAGTGAGGGCCTCATTGGCCTTCTTCTGCTCGGCCTGCTTCTTCCTCTCCTTCTCTGATCATCGCCCTGCACCAGAGGAGGCCATCTCCTTCCATCATTGTTGATGCATTAGAGCACGAGGAAGAGATGCAAAAGGCGGCGATCGTGGCTCTATCATCCCACCACCTCCCAAAAATGGATGGGATATCCATTTGGCTGCCGGGAAACATAGGGGAGAGTCCGACGGTGTAGCGCCCCATCGTGGAATACTAGCCGGTCTGCAGCTTGGTTACTAGGTCCCAATCTTGGGAGCAGTCGTAGTAGTAGCAGTCATAGTAGTAGCTGCAGTAGTCGTAGTAGAAGTAGTAGTAGTAGTAGTAGTAGTAGTAGTAGTAGTAGTAGTAGCAGTAGTAGTAGTAGTAGTAGCAGTAGTAGTAGTAGAAGTAGTAGTAGTCATTATTGTAGCAGTAGCAGGAGAAGTTGTAGTGCTAGTAGTAGTTGCGGTAGTAGCAGTAGTTGTAGTAGTAGTAGTCGTCATATTAGTAGTAGCAGCAGTAGCAACAGCCGAAGTAGTAGTAGTAGTAATAATAGTAGTTATTATTGTATTAGCGAGTAGTAGTAGTAGAAGTGTTTGCAACAGTAGTTGTAGCTGCAGCATCAAGAGTAGTAGTATTAGTAATGATAGTGGTAGTTATTACAGTAGTATTATTAGTAGAAGTTGTAGTTGGAATAGTAGTTATTGTGGCAGGAGTAGTAGTGCTAAATTAGTAGTAGCTGTAGTTGTTTTTGTAGTACTAGTCATAGTAGTTGTAGAAGTAGTAGCAGTAGTAGTAAGAGTAGTAGTAACATAAGTACAAGTAGTAGCAGTAGTAGCAATAGTAATAGTAGTAGTAGAATGAGTAGTAGGAATAGGAGTAGTAATAGTAGAAGTAGTTGGAGCCATAGAAGTAGCTGCTACAATAGGAATAATAGTTGTTGTAATAGTAATATTAGCAGAAGTTGTAGTATGTATAGTAGGTGAAGTAGGAGTTGAAGTGGGAGTAGTAGTAACTGTAGTAGTAGTAGTCGTAGTCATAGTACTAGCAGTAAAATTTGTACTAGTAGTTGAGGTGGTAGTAGTAGTAGTACTTGTTGTTGTTGTAGCAATAGTAGTGGTAGTAGTAGTAGTTGTAGCAGTAGTAGCAGTAGTAGAAGTGGTAACAGTAGTAGTAGGAGTAGCAACAATAGTTGTATCAGTAGTAGTAGCAGTAGTTGTAGTAATAGTAGTAATAGTAGTAGTAGGAGTAGTAGTAGTTGGTCTAAGAGTTACTGCAGCATCAGGAGCTGCAATAGTAGTAGTAGTAGCACTAGTAGTAGTAGTAGAAGTAGCACTAGTAGTAGTAGTATAAGTAGCAGTAGTAGGAGTAGAAGAAGTAGCAGCAGTATTAGTAGTACAAGTAATACTGATAGTAATTGGAGGTGGAGTAGTAGCAGAAGTACAAGTAGGGATAGTAGAAGGAGAAGGAGTTGGAGTAGGAATAGTAGTAGTAGTACTAGTAGCTATAGTAGTAGTAGCGGTAATTGTAGTACTAGTAGGAGGAGGAGGAGGAGGAGGAGGAGGAGGAGTAGTAGTGGTAGGAGTAGTAGTAGTAGTAATAGGAGTAGTAGTAGAAGAATGAGTAGTAGTAGTAGGAGTCGTAGTAATAGTGTAAGTACATGTAGCAGTAGGGGTAGCGGTAGTAGAAGTAGTTGTGGTAGCTATAGTACCTGTAGTAGTAGTAGTAGTAGTAGTAGTAGTAGTATCAGTAGTACTAGTAGCAGTGGTAGTAGTAGTAGTAGTAGTAGTTGAAGTAGTACTAGTGGTAGTAGCAGTAGAAGTTGAAGTAGTAGTTGTAGTAGTAATTGTTGTAGTAGTCACAATTGTGGTTGGTGTAGTAATAGTAGTAATAGTAGTAGTCGTAGTAGTAGTAGTGGTAGAAGTAGTAGTAACCATGGAAGAATTAGTTGGAGTAATATTAGTAGTAGTTATTACTGTTGTTGCAGTAGTAGAAGTAGCAGTAGTTGTTGTAGTAGTAGGAGTAGTAGGAGCAACAGTAGCTATAGTTATAGAAGTAGTTGTTGTTGTTGTAGTTGTAGTAGAAGTAGTAGTAGTTGTAGTAGCAGTAGTAGTTGTTGTTGTTATTGTAGTAGTCATGGTATTCGTATTAGCGGTACCAGTAGTCATAGTAATAGTAGTTGTAGGAGTACTAGTTGCAGTTGTGGTAGTAGTAGAAGTAGTTGTAGAAGTAGTAGCATTGGTACTAGCAGTAGCCGTTGTAGCGGAAATAGCAGTGGTAGTAGTAGTAGAAAAAGTAGTAGTAGTACTAGTAGGTGGAGATTTAGTTGTAGCAGCAGCAGTAGTAGTAATAGTAGTAGGAGTAGTATTGCTCATAAAAGAAGTAGTTGTAGTAGTAGTAGTTGTAGAAGAAGAAGAAGAAGTAGTAGGAGTAGTAGTAGTAGTAGTAGGAGTAGTAGTAGTAGCAATAGGAATAGTAGTGCAGTAGTACTAGCAGTAGTAGTATCAGTAGTTGTAGCAGTAGTAGTAGAAGTAGTAGTCATTGCGGTAGTTGTTGTTGTAGTAGTAGTAGTTGTAACATCAGCAGTAGTAGTTGTAGTAGTCATAGTAGTTGTTGTAGTAGTAGTATTAGTAGAAGTAGTAGTAGCTGTAGTATTATTATTATTATTATTATTATTGTTATTATTATTATTATTATTATTATTATTATTATTATTATTAGTAGTAGTAGTAGAAGTCGTAGCAATAGTAGTAGGAGTAGCAGTTGTAGAGGGAGTAGTAGTTATGGTGGTAGTAGTAGTCATATTACGAGTAGCAGTTAGTAGTAGTTGTTGTTGTAGTAGTACTAGTAGCACTAGAAGTATTAGTAGAAGTAGTAGTTGTAGTACTAGTTGTTGTAATAGTACTCGAAATAGTAATAGTAGTAGAAGTACTAGTAGTAGTACTAGAAGTTGGAGTAGGAGTAGTAATAGGAAGAGTAGCAGTAGTAATAGTAGTTGAACTAGTAGTAGGAGTTGTAGTAGGAGTAATAATACGAGTCAGAGAAGCAGCAATAATAATAGTAGTAATAGTTGTTGTTGTAATAGTAGGAGTAGTAGGAGAGACAGTAGTAGGGTAGTAGTACTTAGAGTAGTTGTAGGAGCAGCTGTAGAAGTAATAGTTGTTTTAGTAGTAGTAGTAGCAGTAGCGGTATTAGTACTAGTAGAAGTGGGAGAAGTAGTAGTAGTAGTAGTAGTAGTAGTAATAGCAGTAATAGTAATAATAGTTATAGTAATTGTAGTGATAGTAATAGTAATAGTAATAGTAATAGTAATAGTATTTGTAGCAATAGTTGCAATAATGGTTGTAGTTGTAGTAGAAGCAGTAGCAGTGTAGTATCTGTAGTAGTAGCATCAGTAGTAGTTGTTGTACCAGAAGTAGTAGTAGTAGTAGTAGTAGTAGTAGTAGTAGTAGTAGAAGCAACAATAGTAGTAGTAGTCGTAGTGGCCGTAGTAGTTGTAGTAGTTTTATTAGCCACTGTAATAGTGATAGTAGTAATAGTAGCAGCAATAGTAGTAGGAGTAGTAGTAGTTAGAGCAATAGTAGTAGTAGTAGTAGCAGTGATAGTAGTAGCAATAGTAGTCGCAGGAGTAGCCGCATTAGTAGCAGTAGTAGCCATAGTTGTAGTTGTGGCAGTAGTTGTAGCATAAGTAGTTGTAGTCATAATAGTAGTAGAAGAAATAGAAGTTGTAGGATAAGTATAAGCATTTGTACTAGTGATATTCGTTGTAACCGTAGTAGTAGTAGTAGAAGTATCAGTAAAAGTAGTACTAGGAGTTGAAGAAGCAGTAGCAGTAACAATTGTGGCAGTGTAGAAGTAGTAGTAGTGGTAGCAGTAGTAGCTATTGTAAAAGTGATGGTAGTAGCGGTAGTAGTAGTAGCTATAGCAGCAGCTGTAGTAGCAGTCGAGTAGCAGTAGCATTAGTAGTAGTAGTAGCAGCAGTAGTAGTAGTCGCAGTAGTAGCAGCAACAGTAGTAGTCATTGTTGTAGTAGCATTTGCCGTAGTCGCCGCAGTAGCATTAGCAGTGATGGTAGTAGTATTAGTAGTTGTAGCGGTAGTAGCAGCAATATAAGAAGTGGTAGTAGTAGCAGTCATAGGTATAGTAGCAGTAATTCTGGGCTGAAGTGTTAACACAATCACTAGGTTTTACAAACCCAAGTGCTGGAGTATCTATGGGTTCAACTGCTTTCAAAGCTTCGCAGTAAGACAGGGTTGTTTTGGCTGGCAGGAAAGTGTTCATTCACAGAGGGGTGTTCTAATAAGTGGTTAAGGCCATCTACGTACTCTGCGTTCCGGGTGTGAGGTATAAGTCTGACCTTATCGAACAAAAGACGAGAACTACGAGAACACCAAACGCTTTTACAAGTGTATCCATCATGCTCATCCGACTGGCAGCTACTGCCTCTTGCAGGTTTACGCACACTGCGGCCTTTTGCAATTTAGACAACATGCTTGGCGTAAGGAAGTCCTAAGTCCCCGCCTCAAGACCATGCATACCTACTTATCTCCCAATATTGACCTTGCGGTGGACTTATTAGGTCCAGCCTCTGTGCCACCCGAGGGGTTAATCCAGGATTTTTCGGCATGCTCTGGCCTTGTTATCAATGGCCATAAGGTTAGAAACCATCACACACATCCCCAATGAGTACCTAGACAGAAGAGGTTTACTCAGCCATGGAAGGGGTTATGCCAGGCAAGGAACTAAGCTCTGATACCAGGATACCAGGATACCAGGTCTTTTGGGTGTTTTGGGTGTCTTGGGTGTTTTGGAAGCTCTGGTGTTTGGAATGAAGAAAACTAGAAATGAAGAAAACTAGAAATGAAGGAAAGAAGTCAGTGTCTGAATCCTCTCGTGATGCCCTACTAGAGAGATTGAGGTGCTTATTTATAGCAGTTACATGACTTGATGAGAAGCCTGTCTCATCAGATACACGGGTAGATGTCATAAGGGAGCATCTCCTTTACATCACATATATTTACTTTATCTACTTTAGCATCTCCTTTACATCACATCTACTTTCCTACTTTAGCATCTGCTTTACATGAGTTGATGAGAAGCCTGTCTCATCAGATACACGGGTAGATGTGATAATGGAGGATCTCCTTTACATCACATCTATTTACTTTATCTACTTTAGCATCTCCTTTTGCAATTCAGACACCATGCTTGGCGTAAGGAAGTCCTAAGTCCCTGTCTGAAGACCATGCATACCTACTTATCTCCCAATATTGACCTTGCAGTGGACTTATTAGGTCCAGCTTCTGTAACACCCGAGGGGTTAATCTAGGATTTTTCGGCATGCTCTGGCCTTGTTATCAACGGCCATAAGGTTACAAACCATCACACACATCCCCGATGAGTACACAGATAGAAGAGGTTTACTCAGCCATGGAAGGGGTTAAGCCAGGCAAGGAACTAAGCTCTGATACCAGGATACCAAGTGTTTTGGGTGTTTTGGGTGTTTTGGAAGCTCTGGTGTTTGGAATGAAGAAAACTAGAAAAGAAGGAAACAAGTCAGTTTCCGAATCCTCTCCTGATGCCCTGATACCAGGTGTTTTGGGCGTTTTGGGTGTTTTGGAAGCTCTGGTGTTTGGAATGAAGAAAACTAGAAAGGAAGGAAAGAAGTCAGTTTCTGAATCCTCTCGTGATGCCCAGCTAGAGAGCTTGAGGTGCTTATTTATAGCAGTTACATGAGTTGATGAGAAGCCTGTCTCATCAGATACACGGGTAGATGTGATAAGGGAGCATCTCCTTTACATCACATCTATTTACTTTATCTACTTTAGCATCTCCTTTACATCACATCTACTTTCCTGCTTTAGCATCTGCTTTACGTCACATCTACTTTACTTTATCTACTTTGGCATCTTCTTTACATCATAATGGCTTTCGGTGTTTCTTCATGCGCAAGGGTTTTCCTGTGTGGTCAGAACCGGTAGGCGGGTAGTCGCTGTGCGGAGTCAGCTATGAGTTGGACTGCTGTTGCAAGTTGCTTATCAATCTGAGTCACAACAGGGTGCCATTAGGCCCAGAAGTTGCCCGTGGTCTTACGTCTTGCATGCTTTGCGACCTCTGTTAGCTTGAGGGTGTGCAGGTCTCAAAATTGCCGAACAGCCTTAAGTGCTTCCTGGGTACTTTGTTGTTCTAGTTGGCACAATCGTCGTTTGATGGTGTCATGGGTAGCAAGGGACATGGGGAGGTTCTGTAGGAATTGCAGTTGTTGCTCATACTGCAGAACAAGGCTTGCACCGTCGTCTGGTATCTGGGAACCTCCGGAAAGGGTGCTTGTTGCGCTTCTTGTAACTGGGTGGCCACTAGACTGAGTACTTCTAAGTCGTCTGGTGCAGGCCATCTTGAAATTATAAGAGAAATAATTAAATGAGAGAGGGTGTTAGCTAATTGGTTATCCCCTCCGTCAATATCCTCAAACTGGATAGGAATCCCTATGCCAATAATATAGTCGGTGAACGCGAGCCAGCGTACACGAGACAGTTTGTTGTTGGCCGATTTGTTGAAGAAGCTGATAATGGCCTGACAATCCGTACGGATGGTCAGCTCGCCTTATCCAAATAGTAGATTTTGAGTGCTTCCAGGGAGTTCATCACAGCAAAGAGTTCCACATCAATCGTTGATTTCAATGGGTGGAACTTGCCACTGGCATAAGCACAGATCTTTTCAACAGACTTAGGGTCAAACTTATGAGGCTTCCATTTGCAAACCCCACCCCAGCCTGTCATGCAGCCGTCGGTCTCCAAGATCATATAGCTATTGTCTGGTGGAATTTCCAAATCCGATAGTTGTTGGATCAAGGTTTTGATCTTGGTTACTAGGTCCCAATCTTGGGAGTTCCAGCGCTTCTCCCCTGTAGGACTAATTTTGGCATAGAGTGGCACGAGAAAAGTTCCCAGATTCGGGATATAGTTGCGGGCATAATTGAGAATGCCGAGCCAAGCTCGGAGGCCTTTGGTGGTTGTGAGCTCCAGCTCCTTAAAAGTTGCGATCATTTTGATAATATGGGGCTGTAATTTGATCCATTGGTTGCCAAGGACTGCCCCTAGGAATTCTACTTCGGAGACCGCCAGCTTCATTTTTGTTGGGCTAAGAACAAGCCCATGTGTTTTGCAGATTTGAAGCATAATCTCCAAATGTTGTTCGTGCTCTGCCTCAGAGGAAGAGAAGACCAGGATGTCATCAATATAGACTGCAATAAAGTCCTCAGTCCCTTTGAAATAGTGGTCCATCTTTCTTTGGAAGATGGCAGGAGCATTCTTCAGGCCGAATGGCATAACAAGCCATTCGTATAATCCGTCTGGTACCCAGAATGGCATCCATTCCACGGAAGCGGGATGCATAGCTACTTGATGAAAGCCTGATTTCAGATCAAATTTAGAGTAGATAGTACTCCTACTCACCTTCCGTAGGATGGTGTTGATTCCTGGCAGACTATACTGGTCTTTGTTGGTAATGTCATTGAGGCATCGGTAATTGAATACCATACGCTCTTTGCCTTTGACTTCGTGGCCTGTATGCGGATCCACAAATGTGCCGAAATTCACAATTATGGCGGTAGTGCGATGTCGGCTTCTGCTAGGACGGATGACACCAAGATCCAAGAGAGCTTTGACGTGCTTCGCGTAAGCGGCTTTAGCTTGTGGGGTGACATGCTTCAGAGGTCGGTCTTCAATGATGACGTCCGGGTTCTTGATGTCCAGTTGGCATAGGACCTTGTTCTTGGACCAGTGCTTTAATGGATTGTCACCAATGTATCCTTGCTTTCGGAGCTCATCGAGCAATGAGCTTAGTTTGCTGGTGATGTTTCGTGTCGGTTGGTGTGTTGCTGAATAGCGCACGAGCTCCTGAATTTGGATGTATTCTTCCTCATCCAAATCGAGCTATTCAATAGTGGCTGCGGTAGGTACTGATGGAAGCGTATTGATTGTGGTTACGTTTTTGTAGAACATAACCGTGTTGCCTTCAATCCGAACTCCGCCTTGCATTGCGCGGATGAAGTTGCAGCCAAGAATCATTTGGATATTTTCCCCTAATGTCATAGGGAAGGCATAGGTGTACGGAATTCGGAAGTGGTTCTCACCAATTTGCTTGCGGCCAAACTTCAGTTTCTTGTTGGCCTAGGTACGCGAGTTAATGCCACTAAAGTCCACCAAGTAAGGATTGTCCTCGAAAGCGCCGGGGGAGACGGCTCCTTGATTAATGCAGCAAGTTGTCTGGGAGATACAGAAATAATTGCTACTCTTGACGAAGACTGGGGACTGGAGTACCCTCAGCGAGCACCCCAGCAAGCAGACCAACAATTATATTCTTCCTCTATTGTCTCCGAATACAGGCCCCCTGTCGATTCAACCATGTGCCCTGTGAACTATCCTCCGGCTGCCAGAACAAACGAACCAAGTTCCAGTCGAGGACATTTCTGGGATGGTTACCACCCCAAGGGTGTCAAGTTTAAAGCAAGGAACCCGTGAGAATGGTTGAACCTTCCCTCTGCTCAGCAACAATCTGGTGCCATCTTCTTCATGCCCCCTCAGATTGGGCAGTTTAATGACGTGTTCATGCGCTGGAAATCCATCACAAAGAATACAGTTGCCCTCCACGATTTTACGGATTCTCGAAGTAAGACTGAATTTATTGAAAATCTACTTGGAGAATCTAAAAAACTGGCCTGGATCCAGTGGCAGATGGCATATCCAATGGAGTACTAGCACCTGCTGGAACATGCAGACGGGGCAGATGGCACACAGAACGTCCTGTCGCAAATACGGACAATTTTTGCACTCGAAGATCCCTACGAAGGCTCGACGACCATCCAAGAAGAGGCCTACAGGGATTTGGAATGGTTATCCTGTCACAATTTACGGGATATAATTCCTTTTCTGCATGAATATATGCAGGTCGCATCCAGAACCGGCCGACTATTCACTGGCCCCGAGCTCTCCGATAAATTATGGTCCAAAATGCCTGGATCGATTGGCAATAAGATCAAAGAAGCCTTCGGAGTCAAACACCCAGGTAATACTATCAGAGTCTATCCCAAGGTTCTATTTACTTACAAATATCTTGAGGAAGCATACAAGGAGGCAGCCTTTACCCAGGCACTCAAAGACTTGACATTCTGCCACGACATCCCAATTCCCGGGTAATACTAACAATCCCGCTGAAAGATTGGTGTTCGGCGCTCAACTACCTATAAAGGCAAGCCACACCCCTCGCATGCCCGGATAGAAAAGAAGAAGCATCTTATCCAGAACCGACGATGTCGATGTTTCCTCTGTGGAGAAGAAGGGCACTTCGCCTGTGAATGCCCGAATGAGCGACGCAACATCAAGCGTGTCGCCATGTTTGAACAACTGGAGCTCCCTGCGGACTGTGAGATCGTGTCCATCCACGAAGGCGATGACCCCAGTGATGCAATTTACAGCATCTCGGAAGGTGAGGAGGATACGACTATCTTGCAGGAGGAGAAGATCTTCATGTTTCAAGAAGAGGACCATACATGGTGGATTGGCCCTACAGGAGGCTACTGAGCCATGATTCAAGTCTCCCAGTTCCAATACGAATGCAGCCACACTTGGGAGGTGAATCAAGACATTCCCGATACTTATGAACATTGCCATTGCTGTCCCACTCCCTCCCAAAAATGCAACCGGATGCATTGCCCCACCTGCAAGCTGACAGCCTTTGGGCGGTGCAGCCCATACTATTTTGACAAGCGCATTCCAGTTCAAACAACCATTCCCAAGTATGATTCCAAAGACCTACTTCTTGAACAACAACATTACATCTTATCCTGTGAAGAGGCAAAGAAATAGCTACAGCAACAACTGGCTTTCAGCCATGATGAGATGGAGGCCCTCCGACAATGCCTCATTCTGGCTTAACAGGAGAACCAACGGTGGCAGCAGGAGGCCAACACATGGAGGTCAAAATACCAGTAGCTCGAGGAAGCTACCACGGAACTTGATCCCCTATTTCTCGAATGAGATGACCTCCGACGGGAAATTCAGGGCTTGTCCCATCACAAGGGCAAGCAACAGGAAGACAAGGAGACTGATGATAACCTCAATGTCTTTCTTGTTGACACAACTCAAAAGATTCTCTCTGCTGAAGCCTAGATACCGACACAGCCCTGTCAGGCCAAAAATATGTTATATAACCTGACGGTGAAGTTTGACATCCCTCACACTATGCCATTTGTCGTTAATGCCATCCTTGACACAGGTGCCACAACTTGCTGCATTGATCAAGGAGCCATCTCCCCCGGCGCTCTCGAGGACAATCCTTACTTGGTGCACTTTAGTGGCATTAACTCGCCTACCTCGGCCAACAAGAAACTGAAGTTTGGCCGCATGCAAATTGGTGAGAACCACTTCCGGATTCCGTACACCTATGCCATCCCCATGACTTTAGGGGAAAATATCCAAATGATTCTTGGCTACAACTTCATCCGCGTAATGCAAGGCGGAGTTCAGATTGAAGGCAACACGGTTACGTTCAACAAAAATGTAACCATAATCAATACGCTTCCATCAGTACCTACCGCAGCCGCTATTGAAGAGCTCGATTTGGATGAGGAAGAATACATCCAAATTCAAGAGCTCGTGTGCTATTCAGCAACACACCAACCGACATGGAACATCACCAGCAAACTAAGCTCATTGCTCGATGAGCTCCGAAGGCAAGGATACATTGGTGACAATCCATTAAAGCACTGGTCCAAGAACAAGGTCCTATGCCAACTGGACATCAAGAACCCGGACTTCATCATTGAAGACCGACCTCTGAAGCATGTCACCCCTCAAGCTAAAGCTGCTTACACGAAGCACGTCAAAGCTCTCTTGGATCTTGGTATCATCCATCCTAGCAGAAGCCGACACCGCACTACTGCCATAATTGTGAATTTCGGCACATTTGTGGATCCGCATACAGGCCAAGAAGTCAAAGGCAAAGAGCGTATGGTATTCAATTACCGACACCTCAATGACATTACCAACAAAGACCAGTATAGTCTGCCAGGAATCAACACCATCCTACGGAAGGTGAGTAGGAGTACTATCTACTCTAAATTTGATCTGAAATCAGGGTTTCATAAAGTAGCTATGCATCCTGCTTCTGTGGAATGGACGGCGTTCTGGGTACCAGACAGATTATACGAATGGCTTGTTATGCCATTCGGCCTGAAGAATGCACCTACCATCTTCCAAAGAAAGATGGACCACTGTTTCAAAGGGACTGAGGACTTTATTGCAGTCTATATTGATGACATCCTGGTCTTCTTTTCCTCTGAGGCAGAGCACGAACAACATTTGCAGATTATGCTTCAAATCTGCAAAACACATGGGCTTGTTCTTAGCCCAACCAAAATGAAGCTGGCGGTCTCCGAAGTAGAATTCCTAGGGGTAGTCC
Organism: Trichopus zeylanicus subsp. travancoricus; assembly: GCA_005019695.1. Classification (NCBI taxonomy): domain Eukaryota; kingdom Viridiplantae; phylum Streptophyta; class Magnoliopsida; order Dioscoreales; family Dioscoreaceae; genus Trichopus; species Trichopus zeylanicus. The sequence continues at coordinate 28,388 of RXID01016635.1, forward strand.
TTCACAACCAACGGATCAAATTACGGCCCCATATTATCAAAGAGATCGCAACTTTTAAGGAGCTGGAGCTCACAACCACCAATTGCCTCCGAGCTTGGCTCGGCATTCTCAATTATGCCCGCAACAATATCCCGAATCTGGGAACTTTGCTCAGGCCACTCTATGCCAAAACTAGTCCTACAGGGGAGAAGTGCTGGAACTCCCAAGATTGGGACCTAGTAACCAAGATCAAAACCTTGATCCAACAACTACCGGATTTGGAAATTCCACCAGACAACAGCTATATGATCTTGGAGACCAACGGCTGCATGACAGGCTGGGGTGAGGTTTGCAAATGGAAGCCTCATAAGTTTGACCCTAAGTCTATCGAAAAGATCTCTACTTATGCCAGTGGCAAGTTCCACCCATTGAAATCAATGATTGATGCGGAACTCTTTGCTATGATGAACTCCCTGGAAGCACTCAAAATCTACTATTTGGATAACGCCGAGCTGACCATCCGTATGGATTGTCAGGCCAATATCAGCTTCTTCAACAAATCGGCCAACAACAAACCATCTCATGTACGCTGGCTCGCGTTCATCGACTATATTACGGGCACAGGGATTCCTATCCAGTTTGAGCATATTGACAGAGGGGATAACCAATTAGCTGACACCCTCTCTCGTTTAATTACTTCTCTTGTAATTTCAGGATGGCCTGCGTCAGACGACTTAGAATTACTCAGTCTAGTGGCCACCCAGTTACAAGAAGCGCAACAAGCACCCCTTCCGGAGGTTCCGAGATACCTGACGACGGCGCAAGCCTTGTTCTGTAGTATGAGCAACAACTACAATTCCTATAGAACCTCCCCATGTCCCTTGCTACCCATGACACCATCAAACGACGACTATGCCAACTGGAGCAACAAAGTGCCCAGGAAGCACTTAAGGCGGTTCGGCAATTCCGAGAACTGCATGCCCTCAAGCTAACAGAGGTTGCAAAGCGTGCAAGACATAAGACCACAGGCAACTTCTGGGCCCAATGGCACCCTGTTGTGACTCAGATTGATAAGCAACTTGCAACAACAGTCCAACTCACAGCTGACTCCACACAGTGACTACCCGCCTACCGGTTCTGACCACACAGGAAAACCCTTGCGCATGAAGAAACACCGAAAGCCATTATGCTATAAAGAAGATGCCAAAGTAGATAAAGTAAAGTAGATGTGATGTAAAGCAGATGCTAAAGTAGGAAAGTAGATGTGATGTAAAGGAGATGCTAAAGTAGATAAAGTAAATAGATTTGATGTAAAGGAGATGCTCCCTTATCACATCTACCCGTGTATCTGATGAGACAGGCTTCTTATCAACTCATGTAACTGCTATAAATAAGCACCTCAAGCTCTCTAGCAGGGCATCACAAGAGGATTCAGAAACTGACTTCTTTCCTTCCTTTCTAGTTTTCTTCATTCCAAACACCAGAGCTTCCAAAACACCCAAAATGCCCAAAACACCTGGTATCAGGGCATCACGAGAGGATTCAGAAACTGACTTCTTTCCTTCCTTTCTAGTTTTCTTCATTCCAAACACCAGAGCTTCCAAAACACCCAAAACACCCAAAACAACTGGTATCCTGGTATCAGAGCTTAGTTCCTTGCCTGGCTTAACCCCTTCCATGGCTGAGTAAACCTCTTCTATCTAGGTACTCATCGGGGATGTGTGTGATGGTTTCTAACCTTATGGCTGTTGATAACAAGGCCAGAGCATGCCGAAAAATCCTGGATTGACCCCTCGGGTGGCACAGAGGCTGGACCTAATAAGTCCACCGCAAGGTTAATATTGGGAGAGAAGTATGTATGCATGGTCTTGAGATGGGGACTTAGGACTTCCTTACGCCAAGCATGGTGTCTGAATTGTAAAAGGCCACAGTGCGCATAAACCTGGAAGAGGCAGTAGCTGCCAGATGGATGAGCATGACGGATACACGTGCAAAAGCATTTGGTGTTCTCGTAGTTCTCGTCTTTTGTTCGATAAGGTCAGACTTATACCTCACACCCGGAACCCAGAGTACCTAGATGGCCTTAACCACTTATTAGAACACCCCTCTGTGAATGAACACTTTCCTGCCAGCAAAAACAACCCTGTCTTACTGCGAAGCTCTGAAAGCCGTTGAACCCATAGATACTCCAGCACTTGGGTTTGTAAAACCTAGTGATTGTGTTAACACTTCAGCCCAGAATTCAGCCATTATTAAGCAAAACAATACCCAAATTCAGCTCCTCATCCAGATAGCTGAGACCCGTAGGGACATCCAAGCTGATATCGCCTCCATTAGAGAAAAGCAAAAGAAGGGTGCAACTTCCCCCCTTCCTGAGTCTCTCCTTATGAAGCTAGATAACTTGTCCCTACATCCCAAAACCAGACCTCCTGAGCCTCGCGGAAGGCTCCTTGTCTTTAAGGAACCTTTATTGATTTTGCAAGAGGAACAAGCGAAGCTAAATGGCAACACAAGTCATGTTAAACGAACCAGCGCCCCAGCCCCTCGTCGAGGACCAAATCTGGGGGTACAGGCATAATCAGCGGCGTCTCTATACTGCTCAACAAGCAACGCGACGGATAGTCCGTCGCCTGACTGGACAACCTGCCCCTCAACATATTTTTGAACAGCAATTGGACCCTCAGGAACAATTGCATCACTCCATGCGAAAATGCGCTGCTATTGCTCTTACAGAGGTGCTGTATCATTCCCGGGCAGATGATGAGCACCACCGAGTATATATCCACCGCTCGGAGGAGTCCATCAGTTGCATCGGGGATGCACAGGTGGACCGCAACTTCATCCAAGATGATAGTTACCAGCAGCTCCGCAAAAGTGGTATGAAGTTCATCCACCTTGGTGTTATGCTGGTACGCCTGCAGGTGCTCCATCGACATGCAGAAGGAACACTGGCGCTTGTCGTGTTCCGCGATAACCGGTGGCAAGGGGATAAAGTGTTGATTGCCACCATGGAAGTTGACCTCACCCAAGGAAGCCAACTAGTCTACATCATTCTTGATATGATGATGACTATCGGAGATTTTTGCCGCAACATCCAAATCTCCATCCTCACCCGTGGATATGATACTTGGCACCATGGGGAAGCCAACTTACTGATTACCCACGGATTAATCGGGCGGCTATCAAATACGCCAAACTTGGCCTTTGCCTATGAGGTCTCGGGCGTCGTTGACTACCTTGCAAGCCACGATGAGCATGTCCTAAAGCCTTCGCAAATCCCACCTGTCCTGACACTCACCGAGGTGTCTAGCCGTACCCTCCTGGATGGGCGTATCTCCCTCATCTGTCACCAGTACGCCTCCCTGCCGGACATTACGGAGGAAGCGGATGAGGAACTGGTTGCTATCCTCATGCAAGATGAGGCTTCTGATGAAGTATGGGACACCTTGGTCGAGCCTAGCAGCAGGTATGATTATTATGTTCGCTACTCCGCTCCCCCATCTTTCTTCAGCCCATTTCCGAGGACACCAACGGGGTGGGATGTCCCCCCCAGCGACGCAGTAGAACCTAGCGACATCCAGCAGCCGCCTGCACGTTCCCCCCCTTACAACAGCTTGAATAGCGAAAGAAAGATGCTCATCACATGCTGAGATGCCTTTCTTTGCTATTAAGCAAGACACGTGGTGGGACAACCCACCACTTACAAAAGGAAACCAGGGGCTCACAACCTGGAGCGCCCACTGGTTTGAAGCCAGGAATCCAAGTGGACCCTGTTGAATAGTATGGCACATGGACGGCCACCTCTGGGTGCTTTTCAGGCACACTATTCGACACGACAAAAGAAAAGACTAAAGCATAGGATAACCCCAACAATGGGTCCCCCATGCTCCATTATTGACTCTGATAAGGTACAGCCTTTGGACAGCTGGCTGTACGGAGCCGTTGCTGGTTCTTGCCTGACAGACCAGCAATTCCGTCGCCAATCCTCATGGCATCTGTTGAGACTACGTTCCATCCCTTTTTCTGCAGTAATCTCCAACGAAAGCGCCGTCTCCTTGGCCTTGACTGTTCTGGCCTACTTCGGGCCGGATCTATTCCTCGAGCCAGAATTGGTCTTGCAGGCACCGAGATGACTTTGCAAACAGTGAGGGCCTCATGGGCCTTCGTCTGCTCGGCCTGCTTCTTCCTCTCCTTCTCTAGTCATCGCCCTACACCAGAGGAGGCCATCTCCTTCCATCGTTGTTGATGCATTGGAGCATGGGGAAGAGATGCAGAAGGCGGCGGTCGTGGCTCTATCATCCCACCACCTTCCAAAAATGGATGGGACATCCATTTGGCTGTCGGGAAACATAGGGGAGAGTTCAGCGGTGTAGCGCCCCATTGTGGAATACTAGCCGGTCTGCAGCTTTGGTATACTGCCGACTCATCGGCCTCACAGGAGCAAGTCGTGGCTGTCTCCGATGAAGAATCTGACACTTCAGTTGCAGTCTCCCATGAAGATATGGATGTTGTAGTGGAGGGCCTGCAAGAGTCAGGAGTGTCAGTGGAACCAGAGCAGGTCATACCTGAAGGTGCACTAGCCACTGAACTCAAACCGCTGTCCGTTTCCCCATCGGACTCGGTGCGACTTAACGTTGAAGCATCTTGGCAGTGACAGTCGGGCAGTGGCTACTCGTCAGCAGAGGTGGATGATGATGCTTCGTTACAGCAATAGCCCCAGACGGATTGCTGCCGGGACGAGTCCCCATAAGGATATGCGGGGCATGTAGCACTTCTTCCCTCACCGTAGTTTGTGTCGCTCCAGACTTCGAAAGCACTTGGATCATCAACATTGTTTGCGTAGGAGTTGAAGGCATAGGGTTGTTCGTCACCATCAGAATAGTAGTATCCTGCCATCAGGGATAATAGAACAAGGCGGTGAGCAAAGCGTATCGGTGGAGAATGATGCTACCTGCTTCAGCGACTATGGCTACTTCCTGCTACAATGAGGCCTACTCTCTAACCTTCACCTCAGGGACTCACCGTCTCCCTTCTGTGCCTCCTGCGGCTTACGAGGTTACGTCTTTTGCCTCCTGATGTCCTTCGGCGAGTTCAGCAAGCAGTAGACTTCACACGCAATCACTTTACCGATAGCAACAATCAGCACCAACAGCTTGCTAGTTGCCAACCTTCTCCAGACTCCTTTTAAGCTCTGATACCATTCTTGAGCAGACGACGGTGGATTTGGGGATCGGGCCTCAGGATGGAGCCAATACCTAGAGGCCGTGGACTTGAACAACCAAAGAAGGAGTGTGGTATTTATTAATAGAATACGTGGTGGTATTTATTAAACTATGGGAGTGTGGTGGTATCTATGCCAGTACTTGTTTTGATAAAGTAAATAGGTGCTCTCTATGGGACAGTGGAGTATCTATGGGTATCTATGACCTGCTAGAGAGCACCTACGTGGTATTAATGGTATGCAAAAACACCTTTGTAAGGACAAGTTATCTAGCTTCATAAGTTCATCTCCTAGACAGTGGCGGCGCCGGTTGCACCAACAGACAGCAAGAAAGCAACTTGTGTGGCGACAGAAGACCAAAGCACACCAAGTGCCAATTCGTGGTGACCATGCAGGAGATGCACGCCCAAGGGCCTCTGTACTCCGGTCGATGGACCCCCCGCAAGAAGGCACTAGTGATAACACCCACCTCCTTGCTACATGGCGTCAGGAAGAGACCCTGGCTACCAACAATGATCCAGATGAGTACGGTGACTATCTTCAGTATTATACTTGTCTGGGAGATACAGAAATAATTGCTACTTTTGAGGAAGACTGGGGACTGGAGTACCCTCAGTGAGCACCCCAGTAAGCAGACCAACAATTATATTCTTCCTCTATTGTCTCTGAATACAGGCCCCCTGTCGATTCAGCCATGGGCCCTGTGAACTATCCTCCGGCTGCCAGAACAAACGAAGCAAGTTCCAGTCGAGGACATTTTTGGGTGTTTTGGGTGTTTTGGAAGTGGATACCAGGTGTTTTTGGGTGTTTTGGGTGTTTCGGAAGCTCTGGTGTTTGGAATGAAGAAAACTAGAAAGGAAGGAAAGAAGTCAGTTTCTGAATGCTCTCGTGATGCCCTGCTAGAGAGCTTGAGGCGCTTATTTATAGTAGTTACATGAGTTGATGAGAAGCCTGTCTCATCAGATACACAGGTAGATGTGATAAGGGAGCATCTCCTTTACATCACATCTATTTACTTTATCTACTTTAGCATCTCCTTTACATCACATCTACTTTCCTACTTTAGCATCTGCTTTACATCACATCTACTTTACTTTATCTACTTTGACATCTTCTTTACAGCATAATGGCTTTCGGTGTTTCTTCATGCGCAAGGGTTTTCCTGTGTGGTCAGAACTGGTAGGCGGGTAGTCACTGTGCGGAGTCAGCTGTGAGTTGGACTGCTGTTGCAAGTTGCTTATCAATCTAAGTCACAACAGGGTGCCATTGGGCCCAGAAGTTGCCCGTGGTCTTACATCTTGCACGCTTTGCAACCTCTGTTAGCTTGAGGGCGTGCAGGTCTCGGAATTGCCAAACAGCCTTAAGTGCTTCCTGGACACTTTGTTGTTCTAGTTGGCACAGTCGTTGTTTGATGGTGTCATGGGTAGCAAGGGACATGGGGAGGTTCTGTGGGAATTGCAGTTGTTGCTCATACTGCAGAACAAGGCTTGCACCGTCGTCAATGATGGCACCGGATGAACACGTGATTAAACTGCCCAATCTGAGGGGGCATGACGAAGATGGCACCGGATTGTTGCTGAGCAGAGGGAATGTTCCACCATTCTGAGTGGTTCATTGCTTTAAACTTGACACCCTTGGGGTGGTAACCGTCCCAGAAATGTCCTCGACAGGAACTTGGTTCGTTTGTTCTATCAGCCGGAGGATAGTTCACAGGGCCCATGGTTGAATCGACAGGGGGCCTGTATTCGGAGACAATAGAGGAAGAATATAATTGTTGGTCTGCTTGCTGGGGTTCTCGCTGAGGGTTCTCCAGTCCCCAGTCTTCCTCAAGAGTAGCAATTATTTCTGTATCTCCCAGACAAGTATATTGCTGAAGATAGTCACCGTACTCATCTGGGTCGTTGTTGGTAGCCAGGGTCTCTTCCTGACGCCATGTAGCAAGGAGGTGGGTGTTATCACCAGTGCCTTCTTGCGGGGGGTCCATGGACCGGAGTATAGAGTCCCTTGGGCGTGCATCTCCTGCATGGTCACCACGAATTGGCACTTGGTGTGCTTTGGTCTTCTGTCGCCACACACGTTGCTTTCTTATAGTCTATTGGTGCAACCGGCGCTACCACTGTCTTGCTACATCACTCTTCTTGAAGCCAGACGTGCAGGCGGCTGCTGGATGTCGCTAGGTTCTACTGCGTCGCTGGGGGGGACATCCCACCCCGTTGGTGTCGTCGGAAACGGGCTGAAGAAAGATGGGGGAGCGAAGTAGCGACAATAATAATCATAGCTGCTGCTAGGCTCGCCGAAGGTGTCCCATACTTCATCATAAGCCTCATCTTGCATGAGGATAGCAACCAGTTCCTCATTCGCTTCGTCCGTAGTGTCCGGCTGGGAGGCGTATTGGTGAAAGCTGAGTGAGATGCGCCCATCCAGGAGGGTACGGCTAGACACCTCGGTGGGTGTCAGGACAGGCGGGATTTGTGAAGGCTTTAGGAGCCAATCGATCCCACAGAGCTGTGCAATAGAGTACCGCTTTCCCGGAAGGGCATGCACGCCGTGGCTTGCAAGGTAGTCAATGACGCCCGAGACCTCATAGGCAAAGGCCACATTTGGTGTATTTGATAGCCGCCTGATTAATCCGCGGGTAATCAGTAAGTTGGCTTCCCCATGGTGCCAAGTATCATATCCACAGGTGAGGATGGAGATTTGGATGTTGCGGCAAAAATCTCCGATAGTCATCATCATATCATGAATGATGTAGACTAGTTGGCTTCCTTGGGTGAGCTCAACTTCCATGGTGGCAATCAAACGCTTTATCCCCTTTCCACTGGTTATCGCGGAACACGACAAGTGCCAGTGTTCCTTCTGCGTGTCGATGGAGCACCTGCAGGCGTACCTGCATAACACCAAGGTGTATGAACTTCATACCACTTTTGCGGAGCTGCTGGTAACTATCATCTTGGATGAAGTTGCGGTCCACCTGTGCATCCCCGACGCAACTGATGGACTCCTCCGAGCGATGGATATATACTCGGTGGTGCTCATCATCTGCCCGGGAATGATACAGCACCTCCGCAGGATCAATAGCGGCGCGTTCTCGCATGGAGAGGCGCAATTGTTCTTGAGGGTCCAATTGCTTTTCTAAAATATGTTGAGGGGCAGGTTGTCCAGTCAGGCAACGGACTATTCATCGCGTTGCTTGTTGATCGGTATAGAGACGCCGTTGATTACGCCTGTACCCCCGGATTTGGTCCTCGACCAGGGGCTGGGGCGCTGGTTCGTTTAACATGACTTGCCATTTAGCTTCGCTTGTTCCTCCTGCAAAATCAATAAAGGGTCCTTAAAGACAAGGAGCCTTCCACGAGGCTCAGGAGGTCTGGTTTCGGGATGTAGGGACAAGTTATCTAGCTTCGTAAGGAGAGACTCAGGATGGGGGGAAGTTGCACCCTTCTTTTGCTTTCCTCTAATGGAGGCGATATCAGCTTGGTTGTCCCTAAGGGTCTCAGCTATCTGGATGAGGAGCTGAATTTGGGTATTGTTTTGCTTAATAATGGCTGAATTCTGGGCTGACGTGTTAACACAATCAGTAGGTTTTACAAACCCAAGTGCTGGAGTATCTATGGGTTCAACGGCTTTCAAAGCTTCGCAGTAAGACAGGGTTGTTTTGGCTGGCAGGAAAGTGTTCATTCACATAGGGGTGTTCTAATAAGTGGTTAAGGCCATCTAGGTACTCTGGGTTCCGGGTGTGAGGTATAAGTCTGACCTTATCAAACAAAAGACGAGAACTACGAGAACACCAAACGCTTTTACAAGTGTATCCGTCATGTTCATCTGACTGGCAGCTACTGCCTCTTGCAGGTTTACGCGCAAGGCGGCCTTTTGCAATTCAGACACCATGCTTGGCGTAAGGAAGTCCTAAGTCCCTGTCTCAAGACCATGCATACCTACTTCTCTCCCAATATTGACCTTGCGGTGGACTTATTAGGTCCAGCCTCTGTGCCACCCGAGGGGTTAATCCAGGATTTTTTGGCATGCTCTGGCCTTGTTATCAACGGCCATAAGGTTAGAAACCATCACACATATCCCCGATGAGTACCTAGACAGAAGAGGTTTACTCAGCCATGGAAGGGGTTAAGCCAGGCAAGGAACTAAGCTCTGATACCATTATTGAGCGGACGATGGTGGATTTGGGGATCGGGCCTCAGGATGGAGCCAGTACCTAGAGGCCGTGGACTTGAACAACCAAAGAAACACAAACAGAGATCCAAGGGAAGTTTTTATTAGCAAACCGGAGGGAAAAGAAGGCAAAGGGGTGTTACTCGTCTCCCCTTCTCGTTCCCCCCTTACAACAGCTTAAATAGCGAAAGAAAGATGCTCATCACATGCTGAGATGCCTTTCTTCACTATTAAGCCAGACACGTGGTGGGACAACCCACCACTTACAAAAGAAAACTATTAGTGCTACTACTACTACTACTCCTCCTCCTCCAATCGATACTACTACTACTCCTGCTGCTGTTGCTACTATTCCTCCTACAACAACTACTATTATTACTACTACTACTACTACCACTACTGCTACTATACTACTCCAACAACTATAGTACTAGCAAAACTACAACTACTGGTACTACTTCTACTCCTACTACTAATACTACTACTACTACTACTGTTGCTGCTGCTGCAGCTACAACAATTGCTACTATTACTACTACTACAACCACAACAACTACTACTACTTCTTCTCCCAATACTACTACTATCGCTGCTACAAATACTGCTACAACCACTACTACAACAACTTCTACCACTACTGCTACTGGTACTACTACTTACGTTGCGGCTACTACCACTACTACTACTACAACAACTACTACTACTACTATTGCTGCTGCTGCTATGCCTACATCCGCTACTACTATTACTACTATTACTACTACCACTACTAATATTACTAGTACTAATACTTATACTACTATTACTATATCTACTACTAGTACTTCGGCTACTGCTGCTAATGTAGCTACTACTAATACTACAAGTACTACTACTACTACTTGTGCTACTACTACTACTACTACTACTAGACGACAACAACAACAACTACTACTACGGGTGCTACTATTACTACTGCTTCTAAGGCGATAGCTACAACTACTACTACTACTACTACTACAATTACTACTACTATTACTACTACTACTACTACTACTTCTTTTACTACTACTACTACTATTACTAATGCTACTACATTAACTACTGCAAATATGATAACAACAACAACAAAAAAAATATTTACTACTACTACTATACTACTGTAGCTGATATTACTACAATTGCTACTACTATTACTACTATTAGTACTACTACTAATACTACTACTACTACTACTAATACTACTCCTAGTACTACTACTACAACAACAACAACTACTACTACTTCTACTACTACTACTACTACAATTACTACTTCTACTACTACTACTACTACTACTACTACTACTACTTCTGCTACTACTACTACTACTACTACTACTACTACTACTTCTACTACAACTACTAGTTTTACTACTACTACAACTACAACTTCTTCAACAATTACTATTACTACTAGCACTACTATTACTACTACGACTACTAATGCCATTGCTACTATTACCACCACTACTGCTACAAAAACAACAACTACTACTACTACAACAACAACGACAACAACAACAACTACTACTACTACTTCTACTACTGCTACTACAACTACTAGTAACACTACTACAATAACTACTGCAAATACAACAACAACAACAACAACAACAACAACAATTACTACTGCTACTATAAGTACTATGATACTACTACTGCTACTGCTGCAACTACTACTACTATTAGTATTACTATTGCTACTACTGCTGCTGCTGCTACTACAAATTCTTCTTCTTCTACTACTACTACTCCTACAACTGCTACTACTACTACTGCTATTGCTACTTCTACTATTATTACTATTACTACTTTCGCTACTACTAATATTACTACTACTAGTAGTACTCCTAGTACTCTTACTATAACTAATACCATTACCACTACTACTACTACTACGATTTCTATGACTACTATTCCTCCTAGTACTACTTCGACTACTACTACTGCTACTGCTACTATTACTATTACTTCTGCTGCTGCTGCTACTACAACTACTACTACACCTACTACTACTGCATCTACTGCTACTACTACTCCTACTTCTACTACAACAACAACTACTTTCGTTACTACTTCTACTCCTACTACTAATACTACTACTCCTACAATAACAACTATTAATATTACTACTACCGCAACAACAACTACTACTACTACTACAATTACGATCACTACTACTACTACTACTGCACCTACAACAACAACAACAACAACAACAACTACTACTACTACTAAAATAGGTACCACAACTACTGCTACTACTTCTACTACTACAACTACTAATACTACTACTACAACTACTTCTTCTACTACTACTGCTACTACTGTCACTACAACAACTACTACTAGAACTATTTCTATGACTACTACTGCTGCTGCTACTACTACTACTACCTCTACTACAACAAATATTGCTACAACAACTATACTACTACGACAACAACTACTACTAGTATTACTTATACTATTATTACAACTACTATTATTACTACAGCTAATACTACTATTACTATTGCTACGACTACAACTACTGTTACTGCTACCACTTGTACTACCACTACTTCTGCTACTTCTACTGCTGCTACAACTACTACTACAACCATTACTACTACTATTGTTTCTACTGCTGCTGCTACTACTACTACTACTACTACTGCTACTATTACTGCTACTACTATAGAGGCTATTAATACTTCTACTGCAACTACAGCAACTACTGCTACTACTGTTGCTGCTGCTACTACAAATACTACTGCCACTGCTGTAGCTGTTGCTGCTGCTGCTCTCGCTACTGCTACTACTGCTGCTGCTACTGCTACTACTACTACTACCACTTCTCCTACTACTTTTACTACCCCTAGTACTACTGCTGCAACTATACTACTACTGCTGCTCCTACCTCTACTACTACTTCTGCTTCAACTACCTCTGTGACTACTACTGTTATAACTATTGCTACTTCCACGACAACTACTATTAGTACTACAGCTTCTGCTACTAATGCTACTACTGCTACTGCTACTATTACTCAGATACAACAACTACGACCACTACTATGACTACAACTACTACTTTTGCTACTACTGCTACTACTACTACTAGTACTATTACAACTACTATTATTACTGCGGCTACTACTACTATTACAACTACAACTATGACTAGAACTACTACAACAACGACTAGAACTACTACAAAAACTATGGCTACTACTTTCCACAAAAAAACAACAACTATTACTTCTCGTACTGCTATGACTACTGCTACTACTACTTCTATTGCTGCTGCTACTACCTCTGGTACTGCTACTGCTGCTACTACTGTTACAACTCCTTCTACTACTACTACTACTTCAACTACTAATGCTACTAGTACTAATATTGCTATTGCTGCAGCTATCGTTGCCACCGCTACAACAACAACTACTGCTACTACTACTGCTACTACTACTACTACTGCTACTACTACCACTACTACTGCCGCTCTACTGCTATTAATATTACGGCTACCGCTACTACTACTACACCTACTGCTACTGCAACTACTACTTTTGTTACTATTGCTACTACTAGTATTGCAACTACTACCCCTACAACTAATGCCGGTACTCCTACTACTACTACTACTACTTTAACTACTGCTACTTCTACTCATATTGCTGCTACTGCAACTACTATAATAATTTCTACAACTACTACTGCAACTACTACATCTACTACTACTACTACCGCTACTACCACAAATCCTAGTACTATTACTATGACTAATACTATTACTACTACTGCGGCTACCACTACTGCTGCAACTACTACTGCAACTACTAATTCTTTTCATACTGCTACTAATTCTGCTACTCATAATGCTACATTTTCTACTACTATTACTTCTAATGCTGCTACTGCTACAACGACAACAACTACCGCTACTACTACTGCTACTACTACTGCTACTGTTACCACTACTACGACTACTACTATTGTTACTACAACGACAACTATTTTCACTACAACAACAACAACTACTACTCCTAGTGTTGTTTCTGCCGCTATAATAACTACTACAACTGCTGCTGCTGCTGCTGCTACTACTACTAATACTATTGCTACTATTACTGCTATAGCTACTACCACAACAACTATAACTACTACTACTTTAGCTACTGTTGCTGCTACTCCTAGTGCTACTACAACTACAGTTGCTGTGAATACTACTACTACCGCTACTACTGTTGCTGCTGCTCTTACAATAACTACTACTGCTGCCGCTACTACTACTACTACTACTACTAATACTACAACAATAATAATAACAACAATTACTACTACTACTACAACTACCACAACTAGTACTACTGCTGCTCCAATAACAACAACTACTACTATTACTACTATTACTACTATTACTACTACTATTACTATTACTACTACTACTACTACTCCTACTACTACTACTAATACTACTAATACTACTACTGCTTCTATTACAACTTTTTCTAAAACTACTACTATTACTACGACTCCTACAACAACTATTATTACTAATACTACTTTTATTATAACTACTACTATTCTGCTACTACTACTACTCCTACTACTACTACTACTACTAATACTAAAACTGCTACTACTTCTACTACTTCTACTCCTACTTATTTAATTACCCCATCCACTACTACTATTACTACTAGTACTACTGCTACCGCTACTACTACTACTGCTACTACTTCTGGTACTACTACTACTACTACTACTACTACTTCTCCTACTCCTACTAATACTCCTAGTAATACTCCTACTACCACTACTACTACTCCTACTACTACTATGACTACCATTACTACTGCAGCGACTACGGCTGCTAGTAATGCAACTACTATTACTACTGCTACTACAACTATGACTACTACTACTATAAGTACTTCTTCTATAACTACGAATGCTCCTACTCCTATTACACCTCCTACTACTACTACTAGTGCTACTGCTACTATTACTACTACTACTATTACTACTACTACTACTACTGCTGCTGCCATAGATTATGGTGCTACAATAACAACTATTACTAGTACTACTGCTACTACTAATACTACTACTATTGCTATTACTACTGCTACTGCTACCACCAGTAGTGCTACTGCTACGGCTACTACTACTACTACTTCTACAACTACTACAACTAAAGCTACAACGATAATAGCTATTGCTACTATTACTTCTACTACTACTTCTAGTACTACTACAATTACTACTACTACTGCTACTACTACTACTAGTACTGCTGCTACTACTATTGCCTCTACTACTGCTCCTACTACTTCTACTACTACTGCTACTACTACTCCTACTACTACTTCTATTACAATTACTACTACAACTACTGCTACTACTGCTACCACTGTGAGCACTCCGTCTAATGCTTCTCCTATTAGTGCTACTACTATGACCACTATTGATACTACTACAACTATTGCGACCATTGGTACTACAACTATAACCTCTACGACTACTACCACTAATACTACAACTACTACTACCGCTTCAATAGCTACTGCAATTACTATTACTACTACTACCTCTGCTACAACTGTTACTACTGCTACCACTATTGCTTCTATTACCATTACTACTACTACTGCTATTTCTAATATTGCTACCGCAACAATTACTACAACTGCTATCCTGCCGCCGCTGCTAGTATAACTACGACTACTTCTGCTACTGCTAATATTGCTACTACTACATTTACTACTACTACTGCTACTATTCATGGTACCACCACTGCTGCTACTACTAGTACTACAACTATTGCTACTACTACTGCTGCTGCTGCTGCTGCTGCTACTATTGGTAATACTACTACTACAACTATTGCGGCAACTTCTGCAACTACTACTAGTACTATTACAACTGCTGCTCCCACAACAACAACTACTGCTACTCCTACAACTAGTACTACTACTACTACAACTGCTACACCTGCTACCATTACAACAACTACAACAGCTTATTGTACTACTAATAAAACTACTACTACTACTGCTACTACTACCAGGAATTCTACTAGTACTCATACTATTTCACCGGCTGCTATTACTGTCGTAACTACTACTATTACCTCTACTACAACTGCTACTGATACTACTACTGGTACAACTACTACTTCTACTGCTATTCCAACTACTGCAACTACAACTGCCACTCGTACTTCTACTACTATTGCTTGAACTACAGCTACGCCTACTAAAACTACTACGATGACTACTACTACTACTACTGCATCTCTTACTATTAGTACTACTACTAGTAGTGTTACGCCTACTACAGCTACTACTATTACAAATACTACAAATACTACTACTGCAGCTACTGTTACAACTACTACTACTACCAATATGACGTCACCTACTACTAGTACTACTACTACTACAATTACTACAAATATTGCTATTGCTACAGCCGCTACTACTCCTCCTACTACAACTATTACTACAATCAATACTGCTCTAGCTACTGCTACTACTACAACTACTACCACTACTACTACCACTACTACTCCTACTACTACTACTAAACCTACTACTTCTACTACTCCTACTATGACTACGACTACTTCTACTAATACTACTATTGTTGTTGCTGCTGCTGCCGCTTTTGCTACAATTAGTACTCTACTACAACTGCTTTTACTACTACAACAACTGCTATTACTAATACTACAACACCTACTACAACTACTACTACAATTACTACTATTACTGCTACCACTACTGTGGCTACTACTACTACAACTACTACTACTATTACCACTACTACTACTACTACAACTACCGCTACTATTATAATCGCTATTACTACTACGACTACTACTACTACTATTGATACCACGACTATGGCTACTATTACTACTACTACTACAGCTACTACTACTACGACTACCACTACTACTACTACTGTTGCTGCTGCTGCTACTGCTACTACTACTATTAAAAATACAACCACTACTACTTCTGCTACTACTGCTACTACTACTACTACCACCACTATTACTACTACTATTACTACTGCTGTTACTACTACTATTACTACTACAACTATGACTACTACTACTATAACTACAACTACTAGCACTAGTAATATTTCTACTTCTCCCACTACTACTGCTGCTGCTATTGCTACTACTATCACCACTACAACTACTACTACTACTACTACCACTACCACTACTAATGCTGCTACTGCTACTATTACCACTAGAAGCTCTACTAGTGCTACTAGTGCTACTAGTGCTACCACTACATCTAATACTACTACTGCTACTATTACTACTTCAGCAACTACTATGACTACTACAACACTGCTACTTCTGCTGCTGTTGCTGCTACTACTAGTTTTACTACAACTACAGTTGCCGCGACTACTGCTACTACCGTTGCTACAGCTCCAACGACTACTACTATTGCTGCAGCTACAACTACTACTAGTACTAGCACTACTATTGCTAATACTACTACTACTACTACTACTACTACTACAACAACTTCTATTATTACTAGTACTAATACTACCACCCCTACAACTACTATTGTTGCTAATGCAATAATTATTACTACTACTACTGCAACTCTTACTATTACTACTACCAAAACTACTACCACTATTGTTGCTACCACTTCCTCCACCTCTATTGCTACTCCTACTACAACTCCTACTACTACTGCTGCTATTTCTATTACTACTGCTACTACTACTACTTCTACTGCTGCTCCTACTCCTACAACTACTCCTACTACTACTACAACAACTCCTACTAATACTATGAGTACTATTACTAATCCTGCTACTAATACTACTGCTGCTGCTTATCCTACAACAACAACAACTACTATTACAACTACTACAATAATAACAACAGCAACTACTACTACTCCTTTTACTACTCCTACAACTACCACTACCACTACCACAAATACTACTATTGCTCCTACTACTACTACTGCTACTAGTTAGTACTAGTACTACTATTGCTAGCTTGACAACTACTTGGCTGCTCTACTAACGCTCGCTAATTCTACTACGACTCTACGACTAATTGTACTACTACGACTCTTGCTGCTACTACTTACGGATGGCTACTACTATTCTACTACTACTGCTGCTACGACTACGACTACTATTACTTTTCTTCTACTACGAACTACTACTGCTACGACTACTACTACTACAACAACTACTACTCCTACTACTACTACGGCTACTACATCTACTAGTACTACTACTACTTCTACTACTACCACTACCACTACTTCAGCTACAACAACTGCTACTACTTCTACTCCTCAAGCTACAAGCTCTGCTATTATTGCTACATCTACTACTACCACTACTGCTACTACTATTACTACTACCGCTACTCCAAGTCCTACTCCTACTACTATTCCTACTACAACTTCTGCTAATACTAACACTACAACTACTGCTACTCCTGCTGTTGTAGCTACTACTATAGTTGCAACTACTTCTACAACTACTACTCTTATTCCTGCTACTAATACTATAGCTACTACAATTACTACTATTACAAGTATTGTTGTTGCTGCTACTACTACTACTACTGCTACTAGTACTGTTTGTATTACTACTACTACGGCTAGTATTACTTCTACTACTACTACTCTTGCTACCACAACTACCGTTCCCACTACAACTTCTGTTAATAGCATTGCTATCACTACAACTACTACTAACTCTACTATTGCTACTACAACTACTATGACTACTACTCCTACTATTGTAACCACTACTGTTGTTGCAAAAACATTTGCTACTACTACTCCAATTCCTACTATGAATACTACTACTATTATTACAATTGGTACTACTACTACTAAGTTTACTACAACTACTCTTGCTACAACTGTTACATCTACTACTGCTACTACTACTATTACTACAACTGCTACTGCTACTACTTCGGCAACTACTTCAATGACTACTACTACTAAGTTTACTACAACTACTCTTGGTACTACTGCTACTATAACTACTAATACGACTAATCCTACTATAATAACTACTCCTACAACAACAACAATAACAACAACTACTACTATGACAATTACTACTACTACTACCTCAACTACCACAAATACTTCTTCTGCAGCTACACTACTACTGCAACTACCACTACTGCTACTCCAGCTACTACTACTACTACTACTACTACAACAACTATTGCATCTACTACTACAACTATTACTGCTACTACTACTACTTCTCTTAATACTACTACTATAACTCCTCCTACTACTGCTACTACTTGTACCACTACTGCTAATACTACTTGTACTACTAATTCTACTACTACTTCTATTGCTACTACTACAACTGCTACTACTACTACTGCTACTACTATAGCTACTACTACGTCTACTACTACTTTTACAACTACTACATCTACTACTACTGTTGCTGCTCCTACTACAACAATACTACTACAACTACAACTACTAGTAGTACAACTGTAGCTACGCCTACTACGACTGCTATGTTACTATTGAAATCGACCTTGCTAACGCCGGCAATGCTCGCCGAAATGTTCAAGGCCTCGGAAGCGTTTCTTAAGAACGAAAGTAGCAACAAGAAATAAGGAGAAGCTATGGAGAAACTCTCAGATTCTTATTGCTATTTCTCAAGTTTCTCTCTACATGCTCATTTACAATGGAGGCATGCCCTTTATATAGAGGGCACGGTGATGTAAGCGCTCACATCAGCTGGCGGTATGAGCTAAGCGCTTACATCAGCATAATAGTAGCCTATACTAGAGTAGGCCTATAGCCTTTACATAAGACTCCAAGGGAAATCTTGTCCTAGGCGTAGCCCTCTTATCCTAAGGCGTAGCCTTTACAAAAGACTCCAAAAGAGATCTTATCCTAAGGCGTAGCCTTTATATCCTAGGGCATAGCCTTTACAGAAGACTCCAAAAGACGTCGCTTTCATAGGCTGGTAGCTCGTCCTTTGGCTAGGCTCGTCCTCTTGCTAGGATTTGACTTCTTATTTCGTAGCTCTAGCTGCTACGGTACTGTACAATAGGGTTCTACTTTCCTGTATTAGCTACTATACTTCCCACCACGCTCCGCCTGCTACGGGACAGTGGTAGGGATTGCCTGCTTCTGCTTGACTCGCGCTCTCTTGTTTATGAACCATTTGTGGATGTTGGCTTCAGAGATTGGTCCATGTAGTCTTAGTGCCCAAGTCAGGTCCTGTGTTTGCTTCTTTCTAGGGGGCCTGTCACTTTGACGGAAGAGGCTGTTGAGCATCCGCAGCTGCGTTGGTGTCGGTGCCCACCGTCGTCCGGCTGTGGGTTCTGTGTGGCATGCCTTTGGCCACCTGAATTGCATGGAGCCTGTCAGGTGCTCCCTTGTTTTCTTGATAAGTAGCTTTATCTTAGATCGCTGCTCTTTGTCATAGTTTGCACATGCTATGTCCTTGAGAATTCTGTTGGTGTGGTCGTAGAGCTCTTGTATGATGAATCCCGGGTACTCTGTACGCCTTGGTACTTGCTCACCCTGCGGGATGTAGTGAACCACACAGTTGTGCATGACGCTTTCTCCAGGGACTACCTCAGTATGGAAACTATAGAAAAGTTTCCTTGTATCCCTGGATTCTCTTGGATTCCCATCTTCTGTGAGTGCTTCTTTTGGGCGGTAAAGCCATTGTCCGATGAGGGACATCTGTCCTCCTTGGTCTTGGAAAATCCCCTTGATAATGATTACATAGGGATTTTCATATATCGATTCGGGCACCAGTAGTACCCCGTCATGAAGATGGTAGGTTTCTCCATCTAGCCTGAATGTGAGGTAGTGTAGTTTCTCCTCTAGGCCCCTTCCGGAGGTTAGAACTGCCTTTCCTACGGGCTTTGCTGGGTACTCCTCTTGTGCCAGGGGAGAAGTACTTATTGTTGGGGTAATGGAGCTTTGCCCGTTGTTATGCCTAGTGCACCCTTCCTTTTGCGGTTGGCATCCTTCTTCGAGGTATTTGTAGGCGAATAGTATCCTGGGTATCACCCCGATGTTTACTCCAGGATACCTCTGATCGAAGGCCGCCTTCATTCTTCGGCCAATGTCTCCCGGCATTTTTAACCAGAACTTCTCAGATAGCTCCATGCCTATAAACAACCTTCCTGTTTTGGTAGCTAACCTGAGGTAGTCATTCATGTATAAAAGGATATCTTTCATGTTTGTACCTGAAAGTCTTTCCAAGTCCCGGTATGCCGTGTCTTGAGCCAAGGTCGAACCTTGGGCCAGATCCTCCAATGAGAAGACCCTTCTCATCTGGGAAAGGATGTTTTGAGTGCCATCCCTTCCTCCTCCGGTTTCAATAATGGCTTGGTATTCTGCGCCATATAACATACGCCATTGTACCCATGCAAGCCTGGCTGTTTCCCCTAGGAGGTTTTCCATGTCTTCAATCTTGTCTCGCGCATCAGTGAATCCTTGTGCGGCAACATGGTTCCTCGTGATGGTTTCCCATCTTGCAAATGTCTCCTCAAATAGCCCGAGCTGTTCGGGTATTATCAAGAGGGCTCCTTCGTTCTGCTGAGCGGACGGTAGGGTCCACATTTCATTGCTGAAGCCTCTTCGGAAACTTCCATGGTTCCGCTACCCAGACTCCGTTGTTGTTCTGGATATTGCTGGAGTCGTTTTGGCCACTGGTGGGTAACCTGGGGGTCCTGGTTCCATTGAAGCATCTGTGGGGGGGCATGTACGGCCCACTCGGAGATGTTGCCGAGGTTAGTGTACTTGTGTACAACCTCTCAAATAGCCTTTTGGCTAGTTTTTGCAGGGTAGGGTACTCCATCTCCGGTACTTCCTCTTAGATGCCTGCTGTAATAACATTAGCACTATGAGGGGGACAAGTGTTACCTTCTTCCTCATGCTTTTCAGAAGGTATGCTGGCTGGTTCCTCCTCATCAGGCTCTTTCTCGTCATCTTCGTCTCCCCATCCAGTTGGTTCGGGCTTTGGTTGAGCCTCTCCTTCAGCTATTGTCTTGTAGACACTTTCCTGTAGTAGGATACTGGTGTATTCCAGTTCCTCGCTTGCTTCTGCTTCCTTTTCTTTAAGCTTCTCAGAGTCTTTTTGTAGGCTTGGGCCTAGCTCTAATTCCTTGACTCTTTCTTTGTAATAGTCCACCTCCTTCTTTAGCCGTTCAATTTCCCCTTCACACCTCACAATGTAGTGCCGCTGTTCTTGTATCAGCCTCTGGTTAGGGAGTGACTCTGGTGGAGCTGGTGTAACTGGGACCGCTGTTTTAAAGTAATAGGGTCCACATAGGTTACAGGCAGTAACCTTGCATTTGGGGCAATGAATCCTTGCCCGCTGCATTGTTTGGTTCTTGCAGCACACACACTTTTCTTCTTGTGGCTGCACGAAGTCGTTATGCTGCCAAGAATGAGAATAGCTTCCTTGGAAGTTAGGCAGCGTTACCTGAGGGCGATACCCTCCTTCTAGTTCTCCCAGAACATAAACTGCTTCCTCCTGCTCAGGTGGGTCGAGGGAGCTGTGCAGACTTTGGGCTTCTTCTTCCTCTGAGATGTCGTGGGTAGCATCACTCTGGTCCTCAGTTGATAAAGAGGAGTGATGGTCCTCATCTGTCACTGGGTCAGCTGATGAATCCGACGGGTTGGAGTCGGCGTCGACGTCGTACTTGTCAGAGGATGTTGAGCCGCAGCCATCATCAAGGATGGCTTCCTTACGATCGTTGACGGTTTCGTCAGGGAGTTTGATGGTCTCTTTGCGTTGTGCTTCTTGAAGTTCTTGTAGATACTGCGCATTAAAAGGGATCTCTACATAGTTGGTGTGGTAAGAAGGCTCATAATAATTGCTGTAAGATTATCCGTAGCTTTGCTGGGCCTGGTAACACCAATTGTAGTAGTCTTTCCATGGGGTAGGCAGGTAGTAAGCCATCAGCCTTCAAGCTTTTGCACTTCTTCGGCAAGTATCTGATAAGGATCTCGAAAGACCCTTTGTTTGCCTCGTGCCTCCTGAGGCCTTCGCGTGCGCCTCTCGTGTTGTTGGAGAAGCTTGTCCAGTCGTTCAAGGCTGTCGCCTGGTTCTCTTTGCTGGGGTTGTTGCCTGAACGCCTCAAGTACTAGTTCTCGGGCCTCCTGTTTTGAAAGGGGCCTGCTGTCTAGGACTGCAGTTGTTAAAGTCCTCAGAGAAATCTCGAGCTTCGAGATCTCCTGTGTGCAAGCTTGATACAGTTCAAAGAGTTGTTTTAAGTTCTTTAAGTTAACTCTTGATGCAATACAGGTTTTGTCGTAAATAACAGACAAGTTGTGAGCTAGTTGATTGGTGGAAACTTTTGTTACTAAAGCAAGGTCAAGATACTCAAGGCTAGAGGTTCGAGAACGTTCATACCCCTCCTGAATGGATTTTTCCCATGCTTCAGACATATGGGCTAAAAGTTCACAGTTACCACAATTTCCCAAGGATAAATTCCAGTATTAGGTTAAACATGGCAATTCCCCACTAGATTAAAGCAATGCTCAGGATCATACAGGTGTGCCCTTGGGCTTACTCACGGCCACTCGCCTTCACTGCCAAGTTAGGACCTGTCCTTTTTCCTTATGCAAAGCTCTTCACCCATTCCGTATAAAACCATGCTTAATTCTAATCTGTATAATACCACAAAGGAAAAAGATAGCACTTATGAATTCGTAACACAAAATCTGAACACAGTAGTGAAAATCAGGATTTGGGTAATGACGACCCTTACCTCGCACTCTTGGCACCTTGACCTCTTGGGGGTTCTACTCCGCCATATCTTTAGCTAGCTCTGATACCATGAAATTGACCTTGCTAACGCCGGTGATGCTCGTTGAAATGTTCAAGGCCTTGGAAGCGTTTCTTAAGAACGAAAGTAGCAACAAGAAATAAGGAGAAGATATGGAGAAACTCTCAGATTCTTATTGCTATTTCTCAAGTTTCTCTCTACATGCGCATTTACAATGGAGGCATGCCCCTTATATAGAGGGCACGGTGATGTAAGCGCTCACATCAGCTGGCGGTATGAGCTAAGCGCTTACATCAGCATAATAGTAGCCTATACTAGAATAGGCCTATAGCCTTTACATAAGACTCCAAAGGAAGTCTTGTCCTAGGCGTAGCCCTCTTATCCTAAGGCGTAGCCTTTACAAAAGACTCCAAAAGTGATCTTATCCTAACTAGCTCACAACTTGTCTGTTATTTACGACAAAACCTGTGTTGCATCAAGAGTTAACTTATGGAACTTAAAACAACTCTTCGAACTGCATCAAGCTTGCACACAAGAGATCTCGAGGCTCGAGATTTCTTTGAGAACTTTAACAAACTGCAGTCCTAGACAGCAGGCCCCTTTCAAAACAGGAGGCCCGAGAACTAGTACTTGAGGCGTTCAGGCAACAACCCCAGCAAAGAGAACCAGGCGACAGACAGCCTTGAACGGCTGGACAAGCTTCTCCAACAGCACGAGAGGCGCACGCGAAGGCCTCAGGAGGCACGAGGAAAACTAAGGGTCTTTCGAGATCCTTAGCAAATACTTGCTGAAGAAGTGCAAAAGCTTGAAGGCTGATGGCTTACTACCTGCCTACCCTACGGGAAGACTACTACAATTGGTGTTATCAGGCCCAGCAAAGCTACCGACAATCTTACTGCAATTATTATGAGTACGAGGTTCCGAAGGAGGAGTACTTCACCAGAGGAGACAATTACCCTCTAACATATTTTTATTACCAGCCTTCTTACCACACCAACTATGTAGAGATCCCTTTTAATGCGCAGTATCTACAAGAACTTCAAGAAGCACAACGCAAAGAGACCGTCAAACCCCCTGACGAAACCGTCAACGACCGTCGGAAAGCCATCCTTGACGATGGCTGCGGCTCTACATCCTCTAACAGGTACAATGCCGACGCCGACTCCAACCCGTCGGATTCATCAGCTGACCCAGTGACAGATGAGGACCGTCACTCCTCTTTATCAACCGAGGACCAGAGTGATGCTACCCACGACATCTCAGAGGAAGAAGAAGCCCAAAGTCTGCACAGCTCCCTCGACCCACCTGAGCAGGAGGAAGCAGTTTATGTTCTGGGAGAACTAGAAGGAGGGTATCGCCCTCAGGTAATGCTGCCTAACTTCCAAGGAAGCTGTTCTCATTCTTGGCAGCATAACAACTTCGTGCAGCCACAAGAAGAAAAGTGCGTGTGCTGCAAGAACCAAACAATGTAGCGGGCAAGGATTCATTGCCCCAAATGCAAGGTTACTGCCTGTAACCTATGTGGACCCTATTACTTTAAAACAGCGGTCCCAGTTACACCAGCTCCACCAGAACCATTCCCTAACCAGAGACTGATGCAAGAACAGCTGCACTACATTGTAAGGTGTGAAGGGGAAATTGAACAGCTGAAGAAGGAGATGGAATATTACAAAGAAAGAGTCAAGGAATTAGATCTAGGCGCAAGCCTGCAAAAAGACTCTAAGAAGCTTAATGAAGGAAACAAAGCACTACTGGCCACGATGGAGGTGGACCTAGCAAAAAGCAGTCAGCTGGTATACGTTATACCAGACGTCATGATGACTGTCAAGGACCTCTACAAACACGTACAAGTCTCTATCCTAACTAAGGGATACGAGAACTGGCAAAGTGGTGAGTCCAATTTATTAATCACTAGAGGCATGGTAGGAAGGCTCTCGAATACCCCAAACGTAGGCTTTGCCTACGAAATTCAAGGAGTCATCGACTACCTAGCAAGCCACGGAGTACACGCCCTCCCAGGACGTAGGTACTCAGCAGAGGCGCTACAAGGGCGCAGCTGGGCTGTCCGGCCAACGAAGCTCTTCGCACCAACTCAACCTAAGGAGGTCATGAGCAGGAGCCTCCTTGATGGGAGCATCTCTCTGCGGTTCGGAAGCTACAAGCCGGCAGTAATGCCAAGAAGATCCTGCTACCTCCCACGAGATGAGGAGGCATTCGATGACGAAGAGGAGCTCAGAACTCCTCATATAATTGCCATCCTGCTGGAGGAAGAGGAGGAAGATGAAAATGAAAGTGATGACGAAAGTTACTTTCATTAGCTCTGCAAAAAGGGGTTCCCTGAAGGCAGAAGGGATGTGCTTCCCCAACAACCAGATGAAGTCTGGGATACGCTAGGAGAGCCTAGTGGGAAGTACGACTACTATGTCAAATACACTCCCCCGGAGTCATTCTACTATGGCCCCCCCGAACCAACTGGATGGGGAGACGAAGATGACGAGAAAGAGCCTGATGAGGAGGAACCAGCCAGCATACCTTCTGAGAGGCATGAGGAAGAAGGTAACACTTGTCCCCCTCATAGTGCTACTATTATTGCAGCAGGCATCGAAGAGGAAGTACCGGAGATGGAGTACCCTGCCCTGCGAAAACTAGCAGAAAGGCTATCTGAGAGGTTGTACACAAGTACTTCTCCCCTGGCACAAGAAGAGTACCCAGCAAAACCCGTAGGAAAGGCAGTTCTAACCTCCGGAAGGGGCCCAGAGGAGAAACTACACTACCTCGCATTCAGGCTAGATGGAGAAACCTACCATCTTCATGATGAGGTACTACTGGCGCCCGAATCGATATATGAAAATCCCTATGTAATTCTTATCAAGGGGATTTTCGAAGACAAAGGAGGACAGGTGTCCCTCATAGGACAATGGCTGTACCGCCCAAAAGAAGCACTCACGGAAGATGCGAGTCCAAGAGAATCCAGGGATACAAGAAACCTTTTCTATAGTTTCCATACTGAGGTAGTCCTTGCAGAGATCGTCATGCACAACTGTGTGGTTCACTACATCCCGCAAGGTGAGCAAGTACCAAGGCGTACAGAGTACCCGGGATTCATCATACAAGAACTCTACGACCACACCAACAGAATTCTCAAGGACATAGCATGTGTAGACTATGACAAAGAGCAACAATCTGAAATTAAGCTGCTGATCAAGAAAACAAGGGAGCATCTGACAGGCTCCAGGCAATTCAGATGGCCAAAGGCATGCAACACAGAACCCACAGCCGAACGACGGTGGGCACCGACACCAACGCAGCTGCTGATGCTCAACAGCCTTTTCCGTCAAAGCGACAGGCCCCCTAGAAAGAAGGAAACACAGGACCTGACTTGGGCACTACGCCTACATGGACCAATCTCTGAAGCCAACATCCACAACTGGTTCATGAACAAGAGAGCGCGAGTCAAGCAGAAGCAGGCACTACCTCCCACTGTCCCGTAGCAGGCGGAGCGTGGTGGGAAGTATAGTAGCTAATATAGGAAAGTAGAACCCTGTTGTACTGCTAAAGCTACGAAATAAGAAGTCAAAGCCTAGCAAGAGGACGAGCCTAGCCAAAGGACGAGCTACCAACCTATGAAAGAGACGTCTTTTGGAGTCTTCTGTAAAGGCTATGCCTTAGGATATAAAGGCTACGCCTTAGGATAAGATCTCTTTTGGAGTCTTTTGTAAAGGCTACGCCTTAGGATAAGAGGGCTACGGCTAGGACAAGACTTCCCTTGGAGTCTTATGTAAAGGCTATAGGCCTACTCTAGTATAGGTTACTATTATGCTGATGTAAGCGCTTATGCTGATGTAAGCGCTTAGCTCATACCACTAATACTTCTACAACAACTACTATTACTAATACTACAACTATGGCTATTGCAAATACAACAACAACAACAACAACTACTATGACTACTATTCCTACTAGTACAATGCTACTGCTGCAGCTACTTCTGCAACTGCTACAACAATTACTAGTACTATTGCAACTATTACTACAACTACAACTACTTTTACTACTACTACTACTACTAGTACTCCAAGTACTCCTGCTACAACTACTACTATTACTACCACTACTACTAAAACTCCTTCCACTACTGCTGCTACTCTAATCCTACAACAACTATTGCTACTACTAACACTACTACTACTACTGCTGCTACTCCTACGACTACTAGAACTACTACTACCTCTAGCAACTATGACTACTAATACTACTATAACTGCTTCAACTGCTGCTACAACGGCTACTACTACTACTACCACTACTGCTACTACTACTATTAGTACTACTATTACTGCTAGTAATGCTGCCACTGCAACTACTAATATAGCTAATGTTGCAAAGGCAAATACACTACCACAAACAATGTTGTCGCTATTAATACTACTCCTCCAACTACTCCTACAACAACTAATACAGCTACTGTTGCTATAGCTACTACTACTTCTACTCCTACTAATATTACTACTGCTACTGCTACTACTACTACTGTGACTCTGACTCCTCTTACTTCTACTTATACTACTATTGCTGCTACTACTGCTTCTGCTACTATTGCTACTACTGCTACTACTACTACTACTACTACTACTGCCACCAGTCCAACTTCTACTAGCACTACTACTACTACTACTTATGCTACCACTACTACGACTACTACTACTACTATAGTTGTTACTACTACTTTGGCAACTACTACTACTTCTAGTACTGCTGCTATTACTACTATTTCAACAACAACAACTACTACTACTACGACTACTGCTGCTACTACTAGTAATACTACGATCGCCACTAATGTTGTTGCT
>RXID01016636.1:0-26890 GCA_005019695.1 Trichopus zeylanicus subsp. travancoricus
TGCCATTTTGAAATTTATATTAATTTTATAATTGACTTATTATTTTCTACTATTAATATATTACATTATTCTATTTACTTATAATTAAAGTATGAATTATCAAAAAATAATATATACTTTCCATTCATCAATTATATTTATATCTTTTCATTTTTTACCAAAAGTAAAACTAAATTTAATATCTTTTCTTAGAATCGAGAGAATTAGTCAATTTCTAATTCGCTCAAGAAAATGCTCATCCAAATTTCGAAATTAGACGATTCTAACGATTCCCTCAATTTCTCGCAATCGACAGAGTTGATCGATTGCTCAATTCTAGATTCCGAATTCATTATTTTTGGCCATTTCTCAATTTATATTAATTTTTTCATTAGATTATTTTCCCTGTTGTTAATTTATTATATTATTCTATTTACTCATAAATAAGTTATTAATTTTCAAAAAATAAAATATATTTTGTGTTTATGAATTATATTTATATTTTGAAAGTTTGTACCAAATATAATATTAAATTTAATACATTTTTCGAAATAGAGAGAACGAATCGATTTCTAATTCCATCCAAAAATTACTCATCGAAACACCGGAATTAGACACTTCCGATAATGCCCTCACTTTTTAGGAATCGACAGAGTTGACCAATTTCTCAATTCTAGATTGGAAATTCATCGGATGGCGCTTACGGATCTATTGGGATGGATTCGAAATCCTAACAATTTAGAGAATTGGAGGAATTAAGAGTCTAACACCTTAACTATGGCGTTTTGTTCGATTCCAAAATTAGGAGTTCACCGAATTTGACAATTCCTACACTTTTTCAATTCCAATTTTGGGTTCCAAAAATTTTGAGAGAAAAACAACTAATTCTCGGGAATTACGGCGGGCCACACAAATTAACCTTTAGGCCATTTTTTAAAAGTTCTTTATGTTTAGTTTCGATTTGCTTGTATGAATTTTAACATATTTATTTCACTAAAAGTAAATTATATCGAAAAATTGTAATGTTAAATTTATCAAATTATTTAACTAGTTAGCTATGATATAAAAAACAACTCCGAAATTGCTTTTATTATATTTAAATAAGTGTTTATTTTTGGGCCTTTTTATTAGCTATATTAATTTTTTAAATAATAAATGATATTTATTAAAAAATACGTATCTGGTATTTATCAAATTACTCGATTAAGAAAATAATAAATCCTAAATTAATTGTATGATAATTTAAGAATTCCATATTTTTGGGCCATTTTTAAATATTTGTCAATTTTTTAAATTAACTTGACATTTTTTCTAATATTAACATATTTTATCATTATATTTACTGATAAATTAATTATTTATTTCTCAAAAATAGTATATATGATATGTTCGTAAATTATGTTTATATTCTTTTAGTATCTGGTACTAAATTTAATATTAAATTTAATATATTCGTATTTTACCTTTATCAAACTATTTTATAAGAAAAAAGTATATTAAATAAATCCCAAATAAATCGGATTATAATTATAGAATTCTTTATTCTTGTGCCATTTTGAAATTGATATTAATTTTTTAATTAAATTAGACTTTTCTGATATTAATATATTACGTTATTCTAGTTACTTATAAATAAAGCATTAATTCTAAAAAATATGTACATTTTCTATTTATAAATTACATTTATATGTTTTCATTTTGCTCAAAATGTAAAATCAAATTTAATATATTTTCTAAGAATCGAGAGAATTAATCAATTTCTAATTCCATCCAGAGAATACTCATCCAAATTCCGAGATTAGACAATACTAACGATTCCCTCAATTTCTCGAAATCGGCCAGACTGATCGATTACTCATTCTAAATTGCCGAAATCCATATTTTGGGCCATTTCTCAATTATAATTAATTTTTTTCATAGCCTATTTTTATGATGTTAACATATTATGTTATTCCCAATTACGTAAAACATAAGTTATTAATTTTTAAAAAAATAAAATATATTTTGTTGTTTATGAATTATATCTATATTTTGAAAGTTTGTACCAAATATAATACTAAATTAATACTTTTTCGCAATTCGAAATAGAGATAACGATCGATTTCTAATTCCATCCAAAAATTACTCATCCAAACACCGGAATTAGACACTTCCGATAATGCCCTCACTTTTTAGGAATCGACAGAGTTGACCAATTTCTCAATTCGAGATTGGAAATTCATCGGATGGCGGTTAAGGATCTATTGGGATGGATTCGAAATCCTAACAATTTAGAGAATTGGAGGACTGAAGAGTCGAACACCTTAACTATGGCGTTTTGTTCGATTCCAAAATTAGGAGTTCACCGAATTTGACAATTCCTACACTTTTTCAATTCCGGTTTTGGGTTCCAAAAATTTTGAGAGAAAAACAACTAATTCTCGGGAATTACGGCGGGCCACACAACAAATAACCTTTAGGCCATTTTTTAAACGTTCTTATGTTTAATGTGATTTCTCCTTGTATGAATTTTAAAATATTTATTCCTAAACATAACTTATTACTGAAACAATGGTAATGTTCAACATCGACTCAAATGTTAACTAGTTAGCTTAAACTAATAAAAACAATCCGACATGGCTTTTATTATTATTTAAATAATGTTATTTTGGGCCATTTAATAGTTTATTAATTTTTTTAATACTAACTGATATATAAAAAAAAATACGTATCTGACATTCATCAAATTATTTGATTGAAAAAGTAATAAATCCTAAATTAATCGTCTTATGATAAAAGAATTCCAATTTTTTGGGCCATTTTTAAATTTTTATCAATTTTTGAAACTAACTTGGCATTTTCTAATATTAACATATTATATTATTCTATTTACTGATAAATTAATTATTTATTTCTAAAAAAAGTATATATTCTATGTTTGTGAATTATATTTATATTCTTTTAGTATTTTGTACTAAATTTAATATTAATTTAATATATTCGTATTTTACCTTTATCAACCTATTTTATAAGAAAAAAGTATATTAAATAAATCCCAAATTAATCTGATTATAATTATTCAATTCTTTATTTTTGTGCCATTTCGAAATTTATATTAATTTTATAATTGACTTATTATTTTCTACTATTAATATATTACATTATTCTATTTACTTATAATTAAAGTATGAATTATCAAAAAATAATATATACTTTCCATTCATAAATTATATTTATATCTTTTAATTTTTTACCAAAAGTAAAACTAAATTTAATATCTTTTCTTAGAATCGAGAGAATTAGTCAATTTCTAATTCGCTCAAGAAAATGCTCATCCAAATTTCGAAATTAGACGATTCTAACGATTCCCTCAAGTTCTCGGAATCGACAGAGTTGATCGATTGCTCAATTCTAGATTCCGAATTCATTATTTTTGGCCATTTCTCAATTTATATTAATTTTTTCATTAGATTATTTTCCCTGTTGTTAATTTATTATATTATTCTATTTACTCATAAATAAGTTATTAATTTTCAAAAAATATAATATATTTTGTGTTTATGAATTATATTTATATTTTGAAAGTTTGTACCAAATATAATATTAAATTTAATACATTTTTCGAAATAGAGAGAACGAATCGATTTCTAATTCCATCCAAAAATTACTCATCCAAACACCGGAATTAGACACTTCCGATAATGCCCTCACTTTTTAGTAATCGACAGAGTTGACCAATTTCTCAATTCTAGATTGGAAATTCATCGGATGGCGCTTACGGATCTATTGGGATGGATTCGAAATCCTAACAATTTAGAGAATTGGAGGAATGAAGAGTCGAACACCTTAACTAGGGCGGTTTGTTCGATTCCAAAATTAGGAGTTCACCGAATTTGACAATTCCTACACTTTTTCAATTCCGGTTTTGGGTTCCAAAAATTTTGAGAGAAAAACAACTAATTCTCGGGAATTACGGCGGGCCACACAAATTAACCTTTAGGCCATTTTTTAAAAGTTCTTTATGTTTAGTGAGATTTACTTGTATGAATTTTAAAATATTTATTTCACTAAAAATAAATTATACTGAAAAATTGTAATGTTAAATTTATCAAATTGTTTAACTAGTTAGCTAAAACATAATAAAAAAAATCCGAAATTGCTTTTATTATATTTAAATAATTGTTTATTTTTGGGCCATTTTAATAGTTATATTAATTTTTTAAATACTAAATGATATTTATAAAAAAAATACGTATCTGACATTCATCAAATTATTTGACTAAAAAATAATAAATCCTAAATTAATCGTCTTATAATAAAAGAATTCCAATTTTTTGGGCCATTTTTAAATTTTTATCAATTTTTTAAACTAACTTGGCATTTTCTAATATTAACATATTATATTATTCTATTTACTGATAAATTAATTATTTATTTCTAAAAAAAGTATATATTCTATGTTTGTGACTTATATTTATATTCTTTTAGTATTTTGTACTAAATTTAATACTAATTTAATATATTCGTATTTTACCTTTATCAAACTATTTTATAAGAAAAAAGTATATTAAATAAATCCCAAATTAATCTGATTATAATTATTCAATTCTTTATTTTTGTGCCATTTTGAAATTTATATTAATTTTATAATTGACTTATTATTTTCTACTTTTAATATATTACATTATTCTATTTACTTATAATTAAAGTATGAATTAGCAAAAAATAATATATACTTTCCATTCATAAATTATATTTATATCTTTTCATTTTTTACCAAACGTAAAACTAAATTTAATATCTTTTCTTAGAATCGAGAGAATTAGTCAATTTCTAATTCGCTCAAGAAAATGCTCATCCAAATTTCGAAATTAGACGATTCTAACGATTCCCTCAATTTCTCGAAATCGACAGAGTTGATCGATTGCTCAATTCTAGATTCCGAATTCATTATTTTTGGCCATTTCTCAATTTATATTAATTTTTTCATTAGATTATTTTCCCTGTTGTTAATTTATTATATTATTCTATTTACTCATAAATAAGTTATTAATTTTCAAAAAATACAATATATTTTGTGTTTATGAATTATATTTATATTTTGAAAGTTTGTACCAAATATAATATTAAATTTAATACATTTTTCGAAATAGAGAGAACGAATCGATTTCTCATTCCATCCAAAAATTACTCATCCAAACACCGGAATTAGACACTTCCGATAATGCCCTCACTGTTTAGGAATCGACAGAGTTGACCAATTTCTCAATTCTAGATTGGAAATTCATCGGATGGCGCTTACGGATCTATTGGGATGGATTCGAAATCCTAACAATTTAGAGAATAGGAGGAATGAAGAGTCGAACACCTTAACTATGGCGTTTTGTTCGATTCCAAAATTAGGAGTTCACCGATTTTGACAATTCCTACACTTTTTCAATTCCGGTTTTGGGTTCCAAAAATTTTGAGAGAAAAACAACTAATTCTCGGGAATTACGGCGGGCCACACAAATTAACCTTTAGGCCATTTTTTAAAAGTTCTTTATGTTTAGTTTCGATTTGCTTGTATGAATTTTAAC
This sequence comes from Trichopus zeylanicus subsp. travancoricus, assembly GCA_005019695.1. Classification (NCBI taxonomy): domain Eukaryota; kingdom Viridiplantae; phylum Streptophyta; class Magnoliopsida; order Dioscoreales; family Dioscoreaceae; genus Trichopus; species Trichopus zeylanicus. The sequence goes on from RXID01016636.1 coordinate 5,538, forward strand.
ATATTTATTTCACTAAAAGTAAATTATATCGAAAAATTGTAATGTTAAATTTTTCAAATTATTTAACTAGTTAGCTATGATATAATAAACAACTCCGAAATTGCTTTTATTATATTTAAATAAGTGTTTATTTTTGGGCCTTTTTATTAGCTATATTAATTTTTTAAATAATAAATGATATTTATTAAAAAATACGTATCTGGTATTTATCAAATTATTCGATTAAGAAGATAATAAATCCTAAATTAACTGTATTATAATTAAAGAATTCCATATTTTTGTGCCATTTTTAAATATTTGTCAATTTTTTAAATTAACTTGACATTTTTTTCTAATATTAACATATTTTATCATTATATTTACTGATAAATTAATTATTTATTTCTCAAAAATAGTATATATGATATGTTTGTAAATTATATTTATATTCTTTTAGTATTTGGTACTAAATTTAATATTAAATTTAATATATTCCTATTTTACCTTTATCAAACTATTTTATAAGAAAAAAGTATATTAAATAAATCCCAAATAAGTCGGATTATAATTATAGAATTCTTTATTCTTGTGCCATTTTGAAATTGATATTAATTTTTTAATTAAATTAGTCTTTTCTGATATTAATATATTACGTTATTCTAGTTACTTATAAATAAAGCATTAATTCTATAAAATATATACATTTTCTATTTGTAAATTACATTTATATCTTTTCATTTTGCTCAAAATGTAAAATCCAATTTAATATATTTTCTAAGAATCGACAGAATTAATCAATTTCTAATTCCATCCAGAAAATACTCATCCAAATTCCGAGATTAGACAATACTAACGATTCCCTCAATTTCTCGAAATCGACAGACTTGATCGATTACTCAATTCTAGATTGCGAATCCATTATTTTTGGCCATTTCTCAATTGATATTAATTTTTTCAATAGCCTATTTTTTTTGTTGTTAACATATTATGTTATTCCAATTACGTAAAAATAAGTTATTAATTTTTAAAAAATAAAATATATTTTGTGTTTATGAATTATATTTATATTTTGAAAGTTTGTACCAAATATAATATTAAATTTAATACATTTTTCGAAATAGAGAGAACGAATCAATTTCTAATTCCATCCAAAAATTACTCATCCAAACACCGGAATTAGACACTTCCGATAATGCCCTCACTTTTTAGGAATCGACAGAGTTGACCAATTTCTCAATTCTAGATTGGAAATTCATCGGATGGCGCTTAGGATCTATTGGGATGGATTCGAAATCCTAACAATTTAGAGAATTGGAGGAATGAAGAGTCGAACACCTTAACTAGGGCGTTTTGTTCGATTCCAAAATTAGGAGTTCACCGAATTGACAATTCCTACCCTTTTTCAATTCCGGTTTTGGGTTCCAAAAATTTTGAGAGAAAAACAACTAATTCTCGGGAATTACGGCGGGCCCACACAAATTAACCTTTAGGCCATTTTTAAAAAGTTCTTTATGTTTAGTGTGATTTCCTTGTATGAATTTTAAAATATTTATTCACTAAAAAACATTATACTGGAAAAATTGTAATGTTAAATTTATCAAATTATTTAACTAGTTAGCTAACACATAATAAAAGAAAATCCGAAATTACTTTTATTATATTTAAATAATTGTTTATTTTTGGGCCATTTTAATAGTTATATTAATTTTTGAAATACTAAATGATATTTATAAAAAAAAATACGTATCTGACATTCATCAAATTATTTGATTAAAAAAGTAATAAATCCTAAATTAATCGTCTTATGATAAAAGAATTCCAATTTTTTGGGCCATTTTTAAATTTTTATCACTTTTTTAAACTAACTTGGCATTTTCTAATATTAACATATTATATTATTCTATTTACTGATAAATTAATTATTTATTTCTAAAAAAAGTATATTCTATGTTTGTGACTTATATTTATATTCTTTTAGTATTTTGTACTAAATTTAATATTAATTTAATATATTCTTATTTTACCTTTATCAAACTATTTTATAAGAAAAAAGTATATTAAATAATCCCAAATTAATCTGATTATAATTATACAATTCTTTATTTTTGTGCCATTTTGAAATTTATATTAATTTTATAATTGACTTATTATTTTCTACTATTAATATATTACATTATTCTATTTACTTATAATTAAAGTATGAATTATCAAAAAATAATATATACTTTCCATTCATCAATTATATTTATATCTTTTCATTTTTTACCAAAAGTAAAACTAAATTTAATATCTTTTCTTAGAATCGAGAGAATTAGTCAATTTCTAATTCGCTCAAGAAAATGCTCATCCAAATTTCGAAATTAGACGATTCTAACGATTCCCTCAATTTCTCGAAATCGACAGAGTTGATCGATTGCTCAATTGTAGATTTCGAATTCATTATTTTTGGCCATTTCTCAATTTGTATTAATTTTTTCATTAGATTGTTTTCCCTGTTGTTAATTTATTATATTATTCTATTTACTTATAAATAAGTTATTAATTTTCAAAAAATACAATATATTTTGTGTTTATGAATTATATTTATATTTTGAAAGTTTGTACCAAATATAATATTAAATTTAATACATTTTTCGAAATAGAGAGGACGAATCGATTTCTAATTCCATCCAAAAATTACTCATCCAAACACCGGAATTAGACCCTTCCGATAATGCCCTCACTTTTTAGGAATCGACAGAGTTGACCAATTTCTCAATTCTAGATTGGAAATTCATCGGATGGCGCTTACGGATCTATTGGGATGGATTCGAAATCCTAACAATTTAGAGAATTGGAGGAATGAAGAGGCGAACACCTTAACTAGGGCGTTTTGTTCGATTCCAAAATTAGGAGTTCACCGAATTTGACAATTCCTACACTTTTTCAATTCCGGTTTTGGGTTCCAAAAATTTTGAGAGAAAAACAACTAATTCTCGGGAATTACGGAGGGCCACACAAATTAACCTTTAGGCCATTTTTTAAAAGTTCTTTATGTTTAGTGAGATTTACTTGTATGAATTTTAAAATATTTATTTCACTAAAAATAAATATCCGGCCCACGTGTACTGGTCACACATTTATCCCCCTTGTTTTAACCTAGTAGCGTCACCCTAATACCCACAGCCGAACTTGGGCTTTTATTATATTTAAATAATTGTTTATTTTTGGGCCATTTTAATAGTTATATTAATTTTTTAAATACTAAATGATATTTATAAAAAATATACGTATCTGACATTCATCAAATTATTTGACTAAAAAAATAATAAATCCTAAATTAATCGTCTTATAATAAAAGAATTCCAATTTTTTGGGCCATTTTTAAATTTTTATCAATTTTTTAAACTAACTTGGCATTTTCTAATATTAACATATTATATTATTCTATTTACTGATAAATTAATTATTTATTTCTAAAAAAAGTATATATTCTATGTTTGTGACTTATATTTATATTCTTTTAGTATTTTGTACTAAATTTAATACTAATTTAATATATTCGTATTTTACCTTTATCAAACTATTTTATAAGAAAAAAGTATATTAAATAATCCCAAATTAATCTGATTATAATTATACAATTCTTTATTTTTGTGCCATTTTGAAATTTATATTAATTTTATAATTGACTTATTATTTTCTACTATTAATATATTACCTTATTCTATTTACTTATAATTAAAGTATGAATTATCAAAAAATAATATATACTTTCCATTCATAAATTATATTTATATTTATATCTTTTCATTTTTTACCAAAAGTAAAACTAAATTTAATATCTTTTCTTAGAATCGAGAGAATTAGTCAATTTCTAATTCGCTCAAGAAAATGCTCATCCAAATTTCGAAATTAGACGAATCTAACGATTCCCTCAATTTCTCGGAATCGACAGAGTTGATCGATTGCTCAATTCTAGATTCCGAATTCATTATTTTTGGCCATTTCTCAATTTATATTAATTTTTTCATTAGATTATTTTCCCTGTTGTTAATTTATTATATTATTCTATTTACTCATAAATAAGTTATTAATTTTCAAAAAATACAATATATTTTGTGTTTACGAATTATATTTATATTTTGAAAGTTTGTACCAAATATAATATTAAATTTAATACATTTTTCGAAATAGAGAGAACGAATCGATTTCTAATTCCATCCAAAAATTACTCCTCCAAACACCGGAATTAGACACTTCCGATAATGCCCTCACTTTTTAGGAATCGACAGAGTTGACCAATTTCTCAATTCTAGATTGGAAATTCATCGGATGGCGCTTACGGATCTATTGGGATGGATTCGAAATCCTAACAATTTAGAGAATTGGAGGAATTAAGAGTCTAACACCTTAACTATGGCGTTTTGTTCGATTCCAAAATTAGGAGTTCACCGAATTTGACAATTCCTACACTTTTTCAATTCCAATTTTGGGTTCCAAAAATTTTGAGAGAAAAACAACTAATTCTCGGGAATTACGGCGGGCCACACAAATTAACCTTTAGGCCATTTTTTAAAAGTTCTTTATGTTTAGTTGATTTACTTGTATGAATTTTAAAATATTTATTTCACTAAAAATAAATTATATTGAAAAATTGTAATGTTAAATTTATCAAATTGTTTAACTAGTTAGCTAAAACATAATAAAAAAAATCCGAAATTGCTTTTATTATATTTAAATAATTGTTTATTTTTGGGCCATTTTAATAGTTATATTAATTTTTTAAATACTAAATGATATTTATAAAAAAATACGTATCTGACATTCATCAAATTATTTGACTAAAAAAATAATAAATCCTAAATTAATCGTCTTATAATAAAAGAATTCCAATTTTTTGGGCCATTTTTAAATTTTTATCAATTTTTTAAACTAACTTGGCATTTTCTAATATTAACATATTATATTATTCTATTTACTGATAAATTAATTATTTATTTCTAAAAAAAGTATATATTCTATGTTTGTGACTTATATTTATATTCTTTTAGTATTTTGTACTAAATTTAATACTAATTTAATATATTCGTATTTTACCTTTATCAAACTATTTTATAAGAAAAAAGTATATTAAATAATCCCAAATTAATCTGATTATAATTATACAATTCTTTATTTTTGTGCCATTTTGAAATTTATATTAATTTTATAATTGACTTATTATTTTCTACTATTAATATATTACCTTATTCTATTTACTTATAATTAAAGTATGAATTATCAAAAAATAATATATACTTTCCATTCATAAATTATATTTATATCTTTTCATTTTTTACCAAACGTAAAACTAAATTTAATATCTTTTCTTAGAATCGAGAGAATTAGTCAATTTCTAATTCGCTCAAGAAAATGCTCATCCAAATTTCGAAATTAGACGATTCTAACGATTCCCTCAATTTCTCGGAATCGACAGAGTTGATCGATTGCTCAATTCTAGATTCCGAATTCATTATTTTTGGCCATTTCTCAATTTATATTAATTTTTTCATTAGATTATTTTCCCCGTTGTTAATTTATTATATTATTCTATTTACTCATAAATAAGTTATTAATTTTTAAAAAATACAATATATTTTGTGTTTATGAATTATATTTATATTTTGAAAGTTTGTACCAAATATAATATTAAATTTAATACATTTTTCGAAATAGAGAGAACGAATCGATTTCTAATTCCATCCAAAAATTACTCATCGAAACACCGGAATTAGACACTACACTTCCGATAATGCCCTCACTTTTTAGGAATCGACAGAGTTGACCAATTTCTCAATTCTAGATTGGAAATTCATCGGATGGCGCTTACGGATCTATTGGGATGGATTCGAAATCCTAACAATTTAGAGAATTGGAGGAATGAAGAGTCGAACACCTTAACTAGGGCGTTTTGTTCGATTCCAAAATTAGGAGTTCACCGAATTTGACAATTCCTACACTTTTTCAATTCCGGTTTTGGGTTCCAAAAATTTTGAGAGAAAAACAACTAATTCTCGGGAATTACGGCGGGCCACACAAATTAACCTTTAGGCCATTTTTTAAAAGTTCTTTATGTTTAGTGTGATTTCCTTGTATGAATTTTAAAATATTTATTTCACTAAAAATAAATTATACTGAAAAATTGTAATGTTAAATTTATCAAATTGTTTAACTAGTTAGCTAAAACATAATAAAAAAATCCGAAATTGCTTTTATTATATTTAAATAATTGTTTATTTTTGCGGCCATTTTTAAATAGTTATATTAATTTTTTAAATACTAAATGATATTGTATAAAAAAAAAGCCGTTCTGACATTCATCAAATTATTTGACTTAAAAAAATAATAATCCTATAAATTAATCGTCTTATAATAACAAGAATTCCAATTTTTTGGGCCACGTGTTAAAGTGTTACAATTTTTAAAACTAACTGGCATTGGCGACTAGCACATATTATTATTTATTACTGGAGAAATTCATTATGTATTTCTTAAAAAAAAGTATATATCTAGGTTGTGACGTATATTTAATTCTTTTAGTATTTTGTACTAAATTTCTACTAATTTAATATATTCGTATTTTACCTTAATCAAAATATTTTATAAGAAAAAAGTATATTAAATAATCCCAAATTAATCGATTATAATTATACCAATTCTTTATTTTGTGCCATTTGAAATTTATATTAATTTTATTATTGACTTAGTATTTTCTAATATTAATATATTATGTTATTCTATTTACTTATAATTAAAGTATGAATTCTCAAAAAATAATATATACTTTCCATTAATAAATTATATTTATATCTTTTCCTTTTGTACCAAATGTAAAACTAAATTTAATATCTTTTCTTAGAATCGCGAGAATTTGTCAATTTCTAATTCGCTCAAGAAAATGCTCATCCAAATTTCGAAATTAGACGATTCTAACGATTCCCTCAATTTCTCGGAATCGACAGAGTTGATCGATTGCACAATTCTAGATTCCGAATTCATTATTTTTGGCCATTTCTCAATTTATATTAATTTTTTCATTAGATTATTTTCCCCGTTGTTAATTTATTATATTATTCTATTTACTCATAAATAAGTTATTAATTTTTAAAAAATACAATATATTTTGTGTTTATGAATTATATTTATATTTTGAAAGTTTGTACCAAATATAATATTAAATTTAATACATTTTTCGAAATAGAGAGAACGAATCGATTTCTAATTCCATCCAAAAATTACTCATCCAAACACCGGAATTAGACACTTCCGATAATGCCCTCACTTTTTAGGAATCGACAGAGTTGACCAATTTCTCAATTCTAGATTGGAAATTCATCGGATGGCGCTTACGGATCTATTGGGATGGATTCGAAATCCTAACAATTTAGAGAATTGGAGGAATGAAGAGTCGAACACCTTAACTAGGGCGTTTTGTTCGATTCCAAAATTAGGAGTTCACCGAATTTGACAATTCCTACACTTTTTCAATTCCGGTTTTGGGTTCCAAATTTTGAGAGAAAAACAACTAATTCTCGGGAATTACGGCGGGGCCACACAAATTAACCTTTAGGCCATTTTTTAAAAGTTCTTTATGTTTAGTTTGATTTACTTGTATGAATTTTAAAATATTTATTTCACTAAAAATAAATTATATTGAAAAATTGTAATGTTAAATTTATCAAATTGTTTAACTAGTTAGCTAAAACATAATAAAAAAAATCCGAAATTGCTTTTATTATATTTAAATAATTGTTTATTTTTGGCCATTTTAATAGTTATATTAATTTTTTAAATACTAAATGATATTTATAAAAAAAATACGTATCTGAAATTCATCAAATTATTTGACTAAAAAATAATAAATCCTAAATTAATCGTCTTATAATAAAAGAATTCCAATTTTTTGGGCCATTTTTAAATTTTTATCAATTTTTTAAACTAACTTGGCATTTTCTAATATTAACATATTATATTATTCTATTTACAGATAAATTAATTATTTATTTCTAAAAAAAGTATATATTTTATGTTTGTGAGTTATATTTATATTATTTTAGTATTTTGTACTAAATTTAATACTAATTTAATATATTCGTATTTTACCTTTATCAAACTATTTTATAAGAAAAAAGTATATTAAATAAATCCCAAATTAATCTGATTATAATTATACAATTCTTTATTTTGTGCCATTTTGAAATTTATATTAATTTTATAATTGACTTAGTATTTTCTAATATTAATATATTACGTTATTCTATTTACTTATAATTAAAGTATGAATTCTCAAAAAATAATATATACTTTCCATTCATAAATTATATTTATATCTTTTCATTTTGTACCAAATGTAAAACTAAATTTAATATCTTTTCTTAGAATCGAGAGAATTAGTCAATTTCTAATTCGCTCACGAAAATGCTCATCCAAATTTCGAAATTAGACGATTCTAACGATTCCCTCAATTTCTCGGAATCGACAGAGTTGATCGATTGCTCAATTCTAGATTCCGAATTCATTATTTTTCGCCATTTCTCAATTTATATTAATTTTTTCATTAGATTATTTTCTCTGTTGTTAATATATTATATTATTCTATTTACTTATAAATCAGTTATTAATTTTTTAAAAAATACAATATATTTTGTGTTTATGAATTATATTTATATTTTGAAAGTTTGTACCATGTATGATATTAAATTTACTAAATTTTTCGAAATAGATAGAACAAATCAATTTCTAATTCCATCCAAAAATTACTCATCCAAACACCGGAATTAGACACTTCCGATAATGCCCTCACTTTTTAGGAATTGACAAAGTTGACCAATTTCTCAATTCTAGATTGGAAATTCATCGGATGGCGCTTATGGATCTATTGGGATGGATTCGAAATCCTAACAATTTAGAGAATTGGAGGAATGAAGAGTCGAACACCTTAACTATGGCGTTTTGTTCGATTCCAAAATTAGGAGTTCACCGAATTTGACAATTCCTACACTTTTTCAATTCCGGTTTTGGGTTCCAAAAATTTTGAGAGAAAAACAACTACTTCTCGGGAATTACGGCGGGCCACACAAATTAACCTTTAGGCCATTTTTTAAAAGTTCTTTATGTTTAGTTTCGATTTGCTTGTATGAATTTTAACATATTTATTTCACTAAAAGTAAATTATATCGAAAAATTGTAATGTTAAATTTATCAAATTATTTAACTAGTTAGCTATGATATAATAAACAACTCCGAAATTGCTTTTATTATATTTAAATAAGTGTTTATTTTTGGGCCTTTTTATTAGCTATATTAATTTTTTAAATAATAAATGATATTTATTAAAAAATAGGTATATGGTATTTATCAAATTATTCGATTAGGAAAATAATAAATCCTAAATTAATTGTATTATAATTAAAGAATTCCATATTTTCGGGCCATTTTTAAATATTTGTCAATTTTTTAAATTAACTTGACATTTTTTCTAATATTAACATATTTTATCATTATATTTACTGATAAATTAATTATTTATTTCTCAAAAATAGTATATATGATATGTTCGTAAATTATGTTTATATTCTTTTAGTATCTGGTACTAAATTTAATATTAAATTTAATATATTCGTATTTTACCTTTATCAAACTATTTTATAAGAAAAAAGTATATTAAATAAATCCCAAATAAATCGGATTATAATTATAGAATTCTTTATTCTTGTGCCATTTTGAAATTGATATTAATTTTTTAATTAAATTAGTTTTTTCTGATATTAATATATTACGTTATTCTAGTTACTTATAAATAAAGCATTAATTCTAAAAAATATGTACATTTTCTATTTATAAATTACATTTATATCTTTTCATTTTGCTCAAAATGTAACATCAAATTTAATATATTTTCTAAGAATCGAGAGAATTAATCGATTTCTAATTCCATCCAGAAAATACTCATCCAAATTCCGAGATTAGACAATACTAACGATTCCCTCAATTTCTCGAAATCGACAGACTTGATCGATTACTCAATTCTAAATTGCGAATCCATTATTTTTGGCCATTTCTCAATTGATATTAATTTTTTCAATAGCCTATTTTTTATGTTGTTAACATATTATGTTATTCCAATTACGTAAAAATAAGTTATTAATTTTTAAAAAATACAATATATTTTGTGTTTATGAATTATATTTATATTTTGAAAGTTTGTACCAAATATAATATTAAATTTAATACATTTTTCGAAATAGAGAGAACGAATCGATTTCTAATTCCATCCAAAAATTACTCATCCAAACACCGGAATTAGACACTTCCGATAATGCCCTCACTTTTTAGGAATCGACAGAGTTGGCCAATTTCTCAATTCTAGATTGGAAATTCATCGGATGGCGCTTACGGATCTATTGGGATGGATTCGAAATCCTAACAATTTAGAGAATTGGAGGAATGAAGAGTCGAACACCTAAACTATGGCGTTTTGTTCGATTCCAAAATTAGGAGTTCACCGAATTTGACAATTCCTACCCTTTTTCAATTTCGGTTTTGGGTTCCAAAAATTTTGAGAGAAAAACAACTAATTCTCGGGAATTACGGCGGGCCACACAAATTAACCTTTAGGCCATTTTTAAAAAGTTCTTTATGTTTAGTGTGATTTCCTTGTATGAATTTTAAAATATTTATTTCACTAAAAATAAATTATACTGAAAAATTGTAATGTTAAATTTATCAAATTGTTTAACTAGTTAGCTAAAACATAATAAAAAAAATCCGAAATTGCTTTTATTGTATTTAAATAATTGTTTATTTTTGGGCCATTTTAATAGTTATATTAATTTTTTAAATACTAAATGATATTTATAAAAAAAATACGTATCTGACATTCATCAAATTATTTGACTAAAAAAATTATAAATCCTAAATTAATCCTCTTATAATAAAAGAATTCCAATTTTTTGGGCCATTTTTAAATTTTTATCAATTTTTTAAACTAACTTGGCATTTTCTAATATTAACATATTATATTATTCTATTTACTGATAAATTAATTATTTATTTCTAAAAAAAGTATATATTCTATGTTTGTGACTTATATTTATATTCTTTTAGTATTTTGTACTAAATTTAATACTAATTTAATATATTCGTATTTTACCTTTATCAAACTATTTTATATTAAAAAAGTATATTAAATAATCCCAAATTAATCTGATTATAATTATACAATTCTTTATTTTTGTGCCATTTTGAAATTTATATTAATTTTATAATTGACTTATTATTTTCTACTATTAATATATTACATTATTCTATTTACTTATAATTAAAGTATGAATTATCAAAAAATAATATATACTTTCCATTCATAAGTTATATTTATATCTTTTCATTTTTTACCAAACGTAAAACAAAATTTAATATCTTTTCTTAGAATCGAGAGAATTAGTCAATTTCTAATTCGCTCAAGAAAATGCTCATCCAAATTTCGAAATTAGACGATTCTAACGATTCCCTCAATTTCTCGGAATCGACAGAGTTGATCGATTGCTCAATTCTAGATTCCGAATTCATTATTTTTGGCCATTTCTCAATTTATATTAATTTTTTCATTAGATTATTTTCCCCGTTGTTAATTTATTATATTATTCTATTTACTCATAAATAAGTTATTAATTTTCAAAAAATACAATATATTTTGTGTTTATGAATTATATTTATATTTTGAAAGTTTGTACCAAATATAATATTAAATTTAATACATTTTTCGAAATAGAGAGAACGAATCGATTTCTAATGCCATCCAAAAATTACTCATCCAAACACCGGAATTAGACACTTCCGATAATGCCCTCACTTTTTAGGAATCGACAGAGTTGACCAATTTCTCAATTCTAGATTGGAAATTCATCGGATGGCGCTTATGGATCTATTGGGATGGATTCGAAATCCTAACAATTTAGAGAATTGGAGGAATGAAGAGTCGAACACCTTAACTAGGGCGTTTTGTTCGATTCCAAAATTAGGAGTTCACCGAATTTGACAATTCCTACCCTTTTTCAATTTCGGTTTTGGGTTCCAAAAATTTTGAGAGAAAAACAACACATAATTCTCGGGAATTACGGCGGGCCAACACACATTAACCTTTAGGGCCATTGTTTAAAAGTTCTTTTATGTTTAGTGGAGATTTTAATTGTATGAATTTTAAAATATTATAAAATATTCACGAAAAATAATTATACTGAAAAAAGTGTAAATGTTACATATTATCAAATTGTTTAAACTATTAGCGAAAACAATAATAAAAATCCGAATGGCCTTTTATTATATTTTAATAATTGGTTTATTTTTGGCCATGTTAAGAGTTAGATTAATTGTTTAAATAACTAAACTAATGAATAGGTATAAAAAATATACGTATCTGACATGCATCAATTATTTGCTAAAAAATAATAAATTCCAAATTAATCGTCTTATAAATAAAAGAATTCCAATTTTTGGGCGCATTTTTAAATTTTTATCAATTTTTAAACTAACTTGGCATTTTCTAAGATTACAATATTATATTATTCTATTTACAGATAAATTAATTTTTTATTTCTAAAAAAAGTATATATTTTATGTTTGTGAGTTATATTTATATTATTTTAGTATTTTGTACTAAATTTAATACTAATTTAATATATTCGTATTTTACCTTTATCAAACTATTTTATAAGAAAAAAGTATATTAAATAATCCAAAATTAATCTGATTATAATTATACAATTCTTTATTTTTGTGCCATTTTGAAATTTATATTAATTTTATAATTGACTTATTATTTTTCTACTTTTATATATTACATATTCTTTTACTTATAATTAAAGTATGATTATCAAAAAATAATATATACGTTCCATTCATAATTAATATGTTATAGTCTTTTCATTGTTTTTATTTAACCAACGTAAAACTAAATTTAACATAATCTTTTTCTTAGAATCGAGAGATTTAGTCCAATTTCTAATGCGCATCAAGAAAATTGCGCATCCAATTTCGAAATTAGACGATTCTAACCGATTCCTCATTTCTCGGAATCGACGAGAGTTGATCGATTCTCAATTCGAGATTCCGAATTCATTATTTTTGGCCATTTCTCAATTTATATTAATTTTTTCAATAGCCTATTTTTTATGTTGTTAACATATTATGTTATTCCAATTACGTAAAAATAAGTTATTAATTTTTAAAAAATACAATATATTTTGTGTTTATGAATTATATTTATATTTTGAAAGTTTGTACCAAATATAATATTAAATTTAATACATTTTTCGAAATAGAGAGAACGAATCGATTTCTAATTCCATCCAAAAATTACTCATCCAAACACCGGAATTAGACACTTCCGATAATGCCCTCACTTTTTAGGAATCGACAGAGTTGACCAATTTCTCAATTCTATATTGGAAATTCATCGGATGGCGCTTACGGATCTATTGGGATGGATTCGAAATCCTAACAATTTAGAGAATTGGAGGAATGAAGAGTCGAACACCTTAACTATGGCGTTTTGTTCGATTCCAAAATTAGGAGTTCACCGAATTTGACAATTCCTGCCCTTCTTCAATTCCGGTTTTGGGTTCCAAAAATTTGGAGAGAAAAATAACTAATTCCGGGAATTACGGCGGGGCCCACAAATTAACCTTTAGGCCATTTTTTAAAAGTTCTTTATGTTTAGTTTCGATTTGCTTGTATGAATTTTAAAATATTTATTTCACTAAAAGTAAATTATATCGAAAAATTGTAATGTTAAATTTATCAAATTATTTAACTAGTTAGCTATGATATAATAAACAACTCCGAAATTGCTTTGATTATATTTAAATAAGTGTTTATTTTTGGGCCTTTTTATTAGCTATATTAATTTTTTAAATAATAAATGATATTTATTAAAAAATACGTATATGGTATTTATCAAATTATTCGATTAAGAAAATAATAAATCCTAAATTAATTGTATTATAATTAAAGAATTCCATTTTTTCGGGCCATTTTTAAATATTTGTCAATTTTTTAAATTAACTTGACATTTTTTCTAATATTAACATATTTTATCATTATATTTACTGATAAATTAATTATTTATTTCTCAAAAATAGTATATATGATATGTTCGTAAATTATATTTATATTCTTTTAGTATCTGGTACTAAATTTAATATTAAATTTAATATATTCCTATTTTACCTTTATCAAACTATTTTATAAGAAAAAAGTATATTAAATAAATCCCAAATAAGTCGGATTATAATTATAGAATTCTTTATTCTTGTGCCATTTTGAAATTGATATTAATTTTTTAATTAAATTAGTCTTTTCTGATATTAATATATTACGTTATTCTAGTTCCTTATAAATAAAGCATTAATTCTAAAAAATATGTGCATTTTCTATTTATAAATTACATTTATATCTTTTCATTTTGCTCAAAATGTAAAATCAAATTTAATATATTTTCTATGAATCGAGAGAATTAAACAATTTCTAATTCCATCCAGAAAATACTCATCCAAATTCCGAGATTAGACAATACTAACGATTCCCTCAATTTCTCGAAATCGACAGACTTGATCGATTACTCAATTCTAAATTGCGAATCCATTATTTTTGGCCATTTCTCAATTGATATTAATTTTTTCAATAGCCTATTTTTTATGTTGTTAACATATTATGTTATTCCAATTACGTAAAAATAAGTTATTAATTTTTAAAAAATAAAATATATTTTGTGTTTATGAATTATATTTATATTTTGAAAGTTTGTACCAAATATAATATTAAATTTAATACATTTTTGGAAATAGAGAGAACGAATCGATTTCTAATTCCATCCAAAAATTACTCATCCAAACACCGGAATTAGACACTTCCGATAATGCCCTCACTTTTTAGGAATCGACAGAGTTGACCAATTTCTCAATTCTAGATTGGAAATTCATCGGATGGCGCTTACGGATCTATTGGGATGGATTCGAAATCCTAACAATTTAGAGAATAGGAGGAATGAAGAGTCGAACACCTTAACTATGGCCTTTTGTTCGATTCCAAAATTAGGAGTTCACCGAATTTGACAATTCCTACACTTTTTCAATTCCGGTTTTGGGTTCCAAAAATTTTGAGAGAAAAACAACTAATTCTCGGGAATTACGGCGGGGAACACAAAGTAACCTTTAGGCCATTTTTTAAAAGTTCTTTATGTTTAGTTTGATTTACTTGTATGAATTTTAAAATATTTATTTCACTAAAAATAAATTATATTGAAAAATTGTAATGTTAAATTTCTCAAATTGTTTAACTAGTTAGCTAAAACATAATAAAAAAAAATCCGAAATTGCTTTTATTATATTTAAATAATTGTTTATTTTTGGCAATTTTAATAGTTATATTAATTTTTTAAATACTAAATGATATTTATAAAAAAAATACGTATCTGAAATTCATCAAATTATTTGACTAAAAAAATAATAAATCCTAAATTAATCGTCTTATAATAAAAGAATTCCAATTTTTTGGGCCATTTTTAAATTTTTATCACTTTTTTAAACTAACTTGGCATTTTCTAATATTAACATATTATATTATTCTATTTACTGATAAATTAATTATTTATTTCTAAAAAAAGTATATATGCTATGTTTGTGAATTATATTTATATTCTTTTAGTATTTTGTACTAAATTTAATATTAATTTAATATGTTCGTATTTTACCGTTATCAAACTATTTTCTAAGAAAAAAGTATATTAAATAAATACCGAATTAATATGATTATAATTATACAATTCTTTATTTTTGTGCCATTTTGAAATTTATATTAATTTTATAATTGACTTATTATTTTCTACTATTAATATATTACATTATTCTATTTACTTATAATTAAAGTATGAATTATCAAAAAATAATATATACTTTCCATTCATCAATTATATTTATATCTTTTCATTTTTTACCAAAAGTAAAACTAAATTTAATATCTTTTCTTAGAATCGAGAGAATTAGTCAATTTCTAATTCGCTCAAGAAAATGCTCATCCAAATTTCGAAATTAGACGATTCTAACGATTCCCTCAATTTCTCGGAATCGACAGAGTTGATCGATTGCTCAATTCTAGATTTCGAATTCATTATTTTTGGCCATTTCTCAATTTATATTAATTTTTTCATTAGATTATTTTCCCTGTTGTTAATTTATTATATTATTCTATTTACTCATAAATAAGTTATTAATTTTCAAAAAATACAATATATTTTGTGTTTATGAATTATATTTATATTTTGAAAGTTTGTACCAAATATAATATTAAATTTAATACATTTTTCGAAATAGAGAGAACGAATCGATTTCTAACTCCATCCAAAAATTACTCATCCAAACACCGGAATTAGACACTTCCGATAATGCCCTCACTTTTTAGGAATCGACAGAGTTGACCAATTTCTCAATTCTAGATTGGAAATTCATCGGATGGCGCTTACGGATCTATTGGGATGGATTCGAAATCCTAACAATTTAGAGAATTGGAGGAATTAAGAGTCTAACACCTTAACTATGGCGTTTTGTTCGATTCCAAAATTAGGAGTTCACCGAATTTGACAATTCCTACACTTTTTCAATTCCAATTTTGGGTTCCAAAAATTTTGAGAGAAAAACAACTAATTCTCGGGAATTACGGCGGGCCACACAAATTAACCTTTAGGCCATTTTTTAAAAGTTCTTTATGTTTAGTGTGATTTACTTGTATGAATTTTAAAATATTTATTTCACTAAAAATAAATTATACTGAAAAATTGTAATGTTAAATTTATCAAATTGTTTAACAAGTTAGCTAAAACATAATAAAAAAAATCCGAAATTGCTTTTATTATATTTAAATAATTGTTTATTTTTGGGCCATTTTAATAGTTATATTAATTTTTTAAATACTAAATGATATTTATAAAAAAAATACGTATCTGACATTCATCAAATTATTTGACTAAAAAAATAATAAATCCTAAATTAATCGTCTTATAATAAAAGAATTCCAATTTTTTTGGCCATTTTTAAATTTTTATCAATTTTTTAAACTAACTTGGCATTTTCTAATATTAACATATTATATTATTCTATTTACAGATAAATTAATTATTTATTTCTAAAAAAAGTATATATTTTATGTTTGTGAGTTATATTTATATTATTTTAGTATTTTGTACTAAATTTAATACTAATTTAATATATTCGTATTTTACTTTTATCAAACTATTTTATAAGAAAAAAGTATATTAAATAAATCCCAAATTAATCTGATTATAATTATACAATTCTTTATTTTTGTGCCATTTTGAAATTTATATTAATTTTATAATTGACTTAGTATTTTCTAATATTAATATATTACGTTATTCTATTTACTTATAATTAAAGTATGAATTCTCAAAAAATAATATATACTTTCCATTCATAAATTATATTTGTATCTTTTCCTTTCGTACCGAATGTAAAACTAAATTTAATATCTTTTCTTAGAATCGAGAGAATTAGTCAATTTCTAATTCGCTCAAGAAAATGCTCATCCAAATTTCGAAATTAGACGATTCTAACGATTCCCTCAATTTCTCGGAATCGACAGAGTTGATCGATTGCTCAATTCTAGATTCCGATTTCATTATTTTTGGCCATTTCTCAATTTATATTAATTTTTTCATTAGATTATTTTCCCCGTTGTTAATTTATTATATTATTCTATTTACTCATAAATAAGTTATTAATTTTTAAAAAATACAATATATTTTGTGTTTATGAATTATATTTATATTTTGAAAGTTTGTACCAAATATAATATTAAATTTAATACATTTTTCGAAATAGAGAGAACGAATCGATTTCTAATTCCATCCAAAAATTACTCCTCCAAACACCGGAATTAGACACTTCCGATAATGCCCTCACTTTTTAGGAATCGACAGAGTTGAC
The DNA here is from genome assembly GCA_005019695.1 of Trichopus zeylanicus subsp. travancoricus. Lineage (NCBI taxonomy): Eukaryota > Viridiplantae > Streptophyta > Magnoliopsida > Dioscoreales > Dioscoreaceae > Trichopus > Trichopus zeylanicus. The sequence continues at coordinate 23,534 of RXID01016636.1, forward strand.
CAATTTCTCAATTCTAGATTGGAAATTCATCGGATGGCGCTTACGGATCTATTGGGATGGATTCGAAATCCTAACAATTTAGAGAATTGGAGGAATGAAGAGACGAACACCTTAACTAGGGCGTTTTGTTCGATTCCAAAATTAGGAGTTCACCGAATTTGACAATTCCTACACTTTTTCAATTCCGGTTTTGGGTTCCAAAAATTTTGAGAGAAAAACAACTAATTCTCGGGAATTACGGAGGGCCACACAAATTAACCTTTAGGCCATTTTTTAAAAGTTCTTTATGTTTAGTGAGATTTACTTGTATGAATTTTAAAATATTTATTTCACTAAAAATAAATTATACTGAAAAATTGTAATGTTAAATTTATCAAATTGTTTAACAAGTTAGCTAAAACATAATAAAAAAAATCCGAAATTGCTTTTATTATATTTAAATAATTGTTTATTTTTGGCCATTTTAATAGTTATATTAATTTTTTAAATACTAAATGATATTTGTAAAAAAAATACGTATCTGAAATTCATCAAATTATTTGACTAAAAAAATAATAAATCCTAAATTAATCGTCTTATAATAAAAGAATTCCCATTTTTTGGGCCATTTTTAAATTTTTATCAATTTTTTAAACTAACTTGGCATTTTCTAATATTAACATATTATATTATTCTATTTACTGATAAATTAATTATTTATTTCTAAAAAAAGTATATATTCTATGTTTGTGACTTATATTTATATTCTTTTAGTATTTTGTACTAAATTTAATAGTAATTTAATATATTCGTATTTTACCTTTATCAAACTATTTTATAAGAAAAAAGTATATTAAATAAATCCCAAATTAATCTGATTATAATTATTCAATTCTTTATTTTTGTGCCATTTTGAAATTTATATTAATTTTATAATTGACTTATTATTTTCTACTTTTAATATATTACCTTATTCTATTTACTTATAATTAAAGTATGAATTATCAAAAAATAATATATACTTTCCATTCATAAATTATATTTATATCTTTTCATTTTGTACCGAATGTAAAACTAAGTTTAATATCTTTTCTTAGAATCGAGAGAATTAGTCAATTTCTAATTCGCTCAAGAAAATGCTCATCCAAATTTCGAAATTAGACGATTCTAACGATTCCCTCAATTTCTCGGAATCGACAGAGTTGATCGATTGCTCAATTCGAGATTCCGAATTCATTATTTTTGGCCATTTCTCAATTTATATTAATTTTTTCATTAGATTATTTTCCTCGTTGTTAATTTATTATATTATTCTATTTACTCATAAATAAGTTATTAATTTTTAAAAAATACAATATATTTTGTGTTTATGAATTATATTTATATTTTGAAAGTTTGTACCAAATATAATATTAAATTTAATACATTTTTCGAAATAGAGAGAACGAATCAATTTCTAATTCCATCCAAAAATTACTCATCCAAACACCGGAATTAGACAATTTCGATAATGCCCTCACTTTTCAGGAATTGACAGAGTCGACCAATTTCTCAATTCCAGATTGGAAATTCATCGGATGGCGGTTAAGGATCTATTGGGATGGATTCGAAATCCTAACCATTTAGAGAATTGGAGGAATGAAGAGTCGAACACCTTAACTATGGCGTTTTGTTCGATTCCAAAATTAGGAGTTCACCGAATTTGACAATTCCTACACTTTTTGAATTCCGGTTTTGGGTTCCAAAAATTTTGAGAGAAAAACAACTAATTCTCGGGAATTACGGCGGGCCACACAAATTAACCTTTAGGCCATTTTTTAAAAGTTCTTTATGTTTAGTGAGATTTACTTGTATGAATTTTAAAATATTTATTTCACTAAAAATAAATTATACTGAAAAATTGTAATGTTAAATTTATCAAATTGTTTAACTAGTTAGCTAAAACATAATAAAAAAAATCCGAAATTGCTTTTATTATATTTAAATAATTGTTTATTTTTGGGCCATTTTAATAGTTATATTAATTTTTTAAATACTAAATGATATTTATAAAAAAAATACGTATCTGACATTCATCAAATTATTTGACTAAAAAAATAATAAATCCTAAATTAATCGTCTTATAATAAAAGAATTCCAATTTTTTTGGCCATTTTTAAATTTTTATCAATTTTTTAAACTAACTTGGCATTTTCTAATATTAACATATTATATTATTCTATTTACTGATAAATTAATTATTTATTTCTAAAAAAAGTATATATTCTATGTTTGTGACTTATATTTATATTCTTTTAGTATTTTGTACTAAATTTAATACTAATTTAATATATTCGCATTTTACCTTTATCAAACTATTTTATAAGAAAAAAGTATATTAAATAAATCCCAAATTAATCTGATTATAATTATACAATTCTTTATTTTTGTGCCATTTTGAAATTTATATTAATTTTATAATTGACTTAGTATTTTCTAATATTAATATATTACGTTATTCTATTTACTTATAATTAAAGTATGAATTCTCAAAAAATAATATATACTTTCCATTCATAAATTATATTTGTATCTTTTCCTTTCGTACCGAATGTAAAACTAAATTTAATATCTTTTCTTAGAATCGAGAGAATTAGTCAATTTCTAATTCGCTCAAGAAAATGCTCATCCAAATTTCGAAATTAGACGATTCTAACGATTCCCTCAATTTCTCGGAATCGACAGAGTTGATCGATTGCTCAATTCTAGATTCCGATTTCATTATTTTTGGCCATTTCTCAATTTATATTAATTTTTTCATTAGATTATTTTCCCCGTTGTTAATTTATTATATTATTCTATTTACTCATAAATAAGTTATTAATTTTTAAAAAATACAATATATTTTGTGTTTATGAATTATATTTATATTTTGAAAGTTTGTACCAAATATAATATTAAATTTAATACATTTTTCGAAATAGAGAGAACGAATCGATTTCTAATTCCATCCAAAAATTACTCCTCCAAACACCGGAATTAGACACTTCCGATAATGCCCTCACTTTTTTAGAATCGACAGAGTTGACCAATGTTTTCTCAATTCTAGATGGGAAATTCATCGGATGGCGCTTACGGATCTATTGGGATGGATTCGAAATCCTAACAATTTAGAGAATTGGAGGAATGAAGAGTCGAACACCTTAACTATGGCGTTTTGTTCGATTCCAAAATTAGGAGTTCACCGAATTTGACAATTCCTACACTTTTTCAATTCCGGTTTTGGGTTCCAAAAATGTTGAGAGAAAAACAACTAATTCTCGGGAATTACGGCGGGCCACACAAATTAACCTTTAGGCCATTTTTTAAAAGTTCTTTATGTTTAGTGAGATTTACTTG
>RXID01016637.1:0-12038 GCA_005019695.1 Trichopus zeylanicus subsp. travancoricus
CCACTTCTACTAGTACTACAACTACTACAACAACGCCTACTACTTCTACTACTACTACTACTACTACTACCAGTATTACAACAACAACTACTACTACTACTACAACTGCTACAACTACTACTACAACTGCTACAACTACTACTACCACTACTACTACTGTTGCTACTGCTGCTGCTACTACTACTACTACAACTATTACAACAACAAGAACTACCACTACAAATGCTACTATATTGACTGCTACTACTCGACAACAACAACAATTACTACTACTACTACTACAACACCATTACTACTGCCACCACGCGTCCTACTGCTACAATTGCTTTTACTATTACTAGTGCTACTAGTACTACTACTACTCCTCCTACTACTACTACTATTACAACAACTACCACTATTCCTACTGCCACTACTACTACTACCGTGACACCTACAACTACCACTATTACGGCTACTCTCGCTACTATTGCTACTACTACTACAAATACTACTATTACTACTGCTACAACTACTACAACTACTATTAGTATTACAACCACTTCTACTACTACAACAAGAACTACTACTACCACTACTACTATTACTACAGCTACCACAACTACTACTACTGCTATTACTAGAACTTATACTCCTACTACTACCACCACCACCACCACTACTACTACTCCTACTACTGCGACTATTTCTACTACTACTACTACTACAATTACTACTAGTACTAGTGCTACTACTACTATTGCTACAACTACTACTACTTCTTCTACTCCTACTACTGCTGTTATTATTACTACTATTACTTCTACTACTACTGCTACTAATACTCCTACTACAACTACTAGAACAACTATTACTACAACAAGAGCTACAACTAATACTACTACTACTACAACTATTACTAGTAGTACTACTTCTAACACTACTATAGCAACAACAACTACTACTACTACTAGTACCACTGCTCCAAGTACTACCACTCCTACTACTTCTCCTACTCGAACTCTTGCTTTACTACTTCTGTAATTAATAATATTACTACTGCCACTAGTACTCCCATTTCTCCTACGACAACTACTAGTATTACTATTACTACAACTACAACTTCTTCAACTACTACTACTATGACTACCACTACCACTACTACTACTACAAATACTACTACTACTACTACTACTACTACTACTGCTGCTACTGCTGCTGCTGCTGCTACTGCTACTACTACTACTGCTACTACTACTACTACTACTACTACTGCTACTACTCCTACTACTACAACAACTACAGTTTCTACTACTACTTCTACTACTACAACAACAACTACAACTACTGCTGCTACTATGCTACTACTGTTACTACCACTTCAACCATTACTATTATTACTAGTACTACTGCTACGACAACTACCACTACTAGTACTACTACTACTACTACTATTAGTACTTCTGTTACTACTTATATTACTACTACTAGTACTCCTAGTACTCCTACTATAGCTACTACTATTACTACTACTACTACTACTACTATGACTACTACTGCTACTACAACTACAATTGCTACTCCAACTCCTACTACTACTGCTGGTTCAGCTACCACTACTACTACTGCTACTACTGTTGCTGCGGCTGTTATTGCTACTGCTGCTACTCCTACTACTACTATTATCATTGTTACTACTACTACTTTCGCTACTACTACTTCCACACCTACTACTACTACTACTGCTAGTCCTTGTACTGCTATTGCTTACATTACTACTCTAGCTGCTACTACTACTAATACTACTATTATTACTACTATTGTTGCTGCTACTACTACTGCTACTACTATAGGAACTACTACTACTACGAATAGTAAGGCTATTAATACCACTACTGCTACTATTACAACAACAACAACTACTACTACTACTACTACTGACGCTGCAATTGTTGTTGTTGCTGCTACTGCTATTGCTACTACTACTACTACTACGACTACTACTTCTCCTACTACTTCTACTACCTCTTGTACTACTACTGCAGCTATACGGCTGCTGCTTCTACTACTTCTACTACCAGTTATGCTACAATTTCCTCTACTACTACTACTGTTACTACTGCACTACTTCCACCATAACTACTAATAGTACAACAACTTCTGCTACAACTGCTGCTATTACTGCAGATAAAACAACTACGACCACTACTACGATTACTACTACTAAGTTTGCAACTACTACTACTACTACTAGTACTATTACAACTACTCATACTACTACAACTACAACCGCTATTACAACTACTACTAGAACTACCACAACAACAACTACACCTACTACTTTCCCCATAATAAATATTACTACTACTTCTCGTACCATTATGACTGCTGCTACAACTACTTCAGCTACAACTACTTCTATTGCCACAACAACAACTACTACTACTACCTCTGCAATTGCTTCATCTACTACTACTGCTACTAGTACTATTACTACTACTATTACAGCTATCGCTACTACTACTTAAACTATTTCTACTACTACAACTCCTGCTGCTACTACTACTGCTACTACTACCACTACTACTGCCACTACTACTACTACAACTATTACTACTATTGCCACTACTACTACACCTACTGCTACTGCGACTACTACTTCTATTACTATTGCTGCAACTACTACCGCAACTACTACCACTACCACTACTACTGGTACTACTACTACAACTACTTTAACTACTGCTACGTCAACTCATATTGCTGCCGCAAGTACTACCGCTACAACTTCTACTACTACTGCTGCTACTATAACAACTACTGCTACTACTATTGCAACTACTACTACTACAACTACTGCATCTACTACTACTACTACTGATACTACCTCTAATCCAACTACTACTACTACTACTAAAACTATTACTGCTACTACTGCTTCTTTTCGTACTACTACTAATTCTGCTAATACAACTGCTACTTCTAGTACTACTATTACTTCTACTACTGCTATTGTGTCGAAGACTACAACAACCGCTACTACACTACTACTACTACTACTACCGATTCCACTACTACGATTACTGCAATGGCTACTACAATGACTACAATTATTACTACTACAGCTACTACTACTCCTACTAGTGATACTGCTGCTACAACAACAACAACAACAACTACTACTACTACAAATACTATTTGTACTATTATTGCTACTACTGCTACTATAGTGCCTAAAACTAGCACTACAACACTACTACTTCTGCTACTGCTGCCAATGCTACTAGTGCTAGTACAACTACAGTTGCTGTGACTACTGCTACTACTACTATTGTTGCTCTTACAACTACTACTGCTGCTGCTTTCACTACTGCTACTACTACAACAACTATAACAACAACAACTACTACGACTGCTACAACAACTACAGCTAGTACTATTGCTGCTCCTATAACTACTACTACTACTATTAGTACTACTACTACTACTAATGCTACTAATACTCCTACTACTACTGCCACCATTATTACTACTACTACTACAACAACTACTATTACTAATACTACTTTTATTATTACTACTGCTGTTGCTTCTACTACAACTACCACAACAAGAACTATTATTACTAATACTACTTTTATTATTACCACGACTACTACAATAGCTGCCACTACAGCCAGTACTACTACTACTAACACTTGTTGCTGCTACTGCTGCTGCTACTCCTATTACTACTACTAATACTGTACTACTGCTACCACAACAACTGCTACCACTTTGACTGCTACTACTTTTATTACTACTACTATTAGTACTACTACTACTACAACAACTACAACTACTACTTCTACTCCAACAAGTATAGCCACTGTGGCTACTACTGCTACTACTACTACTACTACAGCTACTACTATTACTACTACTCTTACTACTACAACTACTACATTTATTGTTGTTGCTGTTGCTGTTGCTGCTCTTGCTGCTATAGCTACTAATATGGCTACTACCACAACTACTATTGAGACAACAACAACTACAAATGCGACTACGACTACAGCTGTTGCTACTAATACAACTACACCTTCTACTTCTCCTACTAATTCTACTACTCCAACAATTACTGCTGCTACAACTTCAGTGACTACTACTACTGCTGCTATTACTGCTACTACTACTACTACTACTACTACTACTACTGCTGCTGCTGCTGCTGCTGCTACTACGACAACTACTGCAACTACTACTACTATTGCTACTACTAAAACTGCCACTACCAATACAAGTACAACTATTACTATAACAATAATAATAACTACTACTATTATTATTACTGCTACTACACTTAATTGTACTACAACTACTACAATTTCAAGTGCTACTGCTACTACTACTGCTACTATTATAGCTCCTGCTCCTACTACTACAACAACTGTAGCTGCTTCCGCAAGAACTAGTGCTACCACTACAACTTTTGCTACTACTACTACTTCTGTTGTTGCTTCTACTACTACTAGTACTACTGCTGCTACCACTACTGCTACGACAACTACTACCACTACTACTGCTACTACTACTACTACTACTATTGTGGCTTTCAATAGTATTACTACTACAACTAAAAATACTACTACAGCTGTTGTCGATGCTGCTACTGTTGCTACTTCTACTACTACTATGCTTGTTGTTGTTGTCGATGTTGCGACCACTACTACTACTACTACGACTCCTCCTACCACTACTACTACTGCTACTGTTCTACTGCTACTGTTTCTACTACCACTACTACTACTACTACTCTTACTACTACTACTACTGCAACTACTACTATTACTGCTGCTACTACTCTAGCTACTATAGCCCCCATTACTATTATAACAAATGCAGCTACTTGTGCTTCTACTACTACTGTTATTACTACTACTACTACTACTACGATTAGAACTACTCCTACTACTAGTACTGCTACTATAACTACTACTAGTACTACTACTTCCCCTACAATAACAACTACTACTTCTGCTTATACTACTGCCACTACTAGAACAACTACTACTGCTACTGCTACTATTACTATTACTACTACTAATACTCCTACTACTACTTCTTATACTACTCCTACTGCTGCTACTACAGCTACTACAACAATTGCTGCTACTACTTCTATTACTCCAGTAACTACTTCTACTTCTACAGCTACTACTGCTACTATTGTTGCTACTTCTACGATAACTACTACTATTTCTACTATAACTACTTCTTCTGCTACTAGAACTACTAGTACTCCTAATACTACATTGGCTACTATGGCAACTACCGTTAATAATACTACTATTACTATTACTATTGCTACCGTTACTGCTACAACTGCTACAACTGCAACTACTGCTACTACAACTATTGCTACTACCACAACTACTACTACTAATGCTGCTACTACTACTACTCCAACTTCTACTATGACTACTAACATTGCTACGGCTACTACTTCAACTGCTACAACTACTAGCACAACTGCTGCTACTACATCTTCTCCCCCTACTAATACTTTTGCCACTACTGCTACAACGAATAATAATATTAATACTACTGCTGCTGCTGCTACTATAATGACTACTGCTACTGCTACTACTACTTCTACTCTGGCTACTACTGCAACTACTACGACTACTACTTCTATGACTACTACTGCTGCTCCTATAACTCCAGCTACTACAATAACTACTACTACTACGATTACTAATGCTGCTACTACTACTATTGTCGCTATTACTACTACTACTACTCTTGCTGCTACTGCTGCTACTACTAGTTATACCACTATTGCTACTATCGCTAATGCCACTGCTACTACTATCACTACTACTACTCCTATTATTAATACTACTATTCCTACTACTACTACCACTAGTACTATTGCTACTATTACTTCTACCACTACTACTACTGCTACTTCTACTACCACTACTTTTCCGACTACTACCACCACTGCAACTGCTGCTGCTACTACTGCTACTTCTGCTTCTACGACTACTATTACTACTGCTGCTACACTACTACTACAACTACTACGGCAACTACACTACTACTACTAGGACAACTACTATCACACTACTGCTACTGCTGCTGCTACTACTACTACTACTGTGCCTACTAATACTACAACTACTACTCCTAAAACCAATACTACTACTACTATTATTGTTGCTGCAAATACTACCACTACTACTACTGTTGTTGTTGCTACTAATACCACTACTGCTTCTCCTACTACAACTACCAATGCTGCGACTACTACTACTTCTACACTGTTACTTTTTGACTACTTCTACTGCTATGGCTGCTACTCCTTCTGTTGTTGCTACTACTAATATGAGTACTACAACTACTGCCACTACTGCTAATATTGCTTCTGCTACTACCGCTATTACTACTACTAGTTCTACTAATGTTTCTACTGCTACTTCAACTTCTACTACTGCTACAATCATTTTTACAACTACAGCTACTACTACTTCAGCCACTTCTCCTACAATAACAACTACGACTACTTCTCCTCCTACTACTAGTACAGTTACCACTTTGACTACTGCTAATACCACTACTGCTGCTGTCGCTAGTGCGACTACTTCCACTACTACTATTTCTATTACAATGGGTAATACTACTACTGCTGCTGCTGCTACTGCTACTACTACTACAACTACTACTACTATTGAGATTACTTGTACCACTACTACAACTACATCTACTCCAAAAACTACAACTGCTACTTCTACAACAACTACTACTACTACTACAATCACTACTACTGCTGTTGCTTCTGCTACAACTACTACAGCTACTACTTCTACTACTACTACCACTCTAACTACTACTACTGGAACTAATACTACTAACACTATTTCTCCGACTTCTACACTGTTACTACAACTGCAACTACTACTAATAATGGTACAACAACTACTACTAGTGCTATAATGACTACTGCTACTGCTAGTACTGTTGTTACTACTATTGCTACTACTGCAACTACTACTACTACTACAGCTACACTACTACTATTGCTACTATTGCTGCTACTGCTACTACTACTACTAAAAGCATTGCTACTACAACGGCTAGGGCTACTACTACTTCTGCTACTACTACTACTACTGCTGCTGCTGCTGCTACTACTACTTCATCTGCTACTACTAAAAATACTACTACTACTATTGAGGCTATTTCTTCTACAACAACTACTTCTCGTACTACCGTTACTACTATAACTACTTGGGCTACTACTATTGCTGCTTCTCCTACTAATACTATTGTTGTTGTTGCTACTATTGCTACAACTAGTATTGCTACTGGTACTATTACTACTACTACTACTGCTACTACTATTACTGCTACTAAGACTACTACTACTACTACTACTACTACTATTATGACAGTACAACTAATACTACTACTACTACAGCCACTACGGTTACTATTGCTACTATTGGTACAACTATTACTACTCGACTACTACTATGACCACAAATATTTCTTCTTTTCCAACTACGACTACTACTATGACCTCCAATATTTCTTCTTTTCCAACTACGACTACTATTGCTACTACTCGTACTATTACTACAACTACTACTCTTGCTACTACTACCAATACTAGTACTTGCACTACGACAACCACTAATATTGCTGCTACTATGACCACAAATATTTCTTTTTTTTCCAACTACGACTACTACTATGACCACCAATATTTCTTCTTTTCCAACTATGACTAGTATTGCTACTACTCATACTATTACTACTACTACTACTCCTGCTACTACTACCAATACTAGAACTCGCACTACGACAGCCACTACTACTGCTGCTACTACTATGACTACCACCACTACTACTGCTGCTGCTGCTATAGCTACTACTATGGCTACTACTATTACTACTGCTGCCACCACTGCTGCTGCTGCTTCTACTACTACTACTAATACTAATGTTGTTGTTGCTGCAACTAGTACTGCTTCTACGACAACTACTACTACTACTACTACTACTACTACTATTCTTACTAATACTACTATTGCAACTACTACACCTTCTACTTCTCCAACTAGTACTACTACTGCTACTACAACTACTACTGCTTCCTCTACTACAGCTACTACAACCACTACTACCCCTAATACTATTACTGCTACTATAGCTATGACTGCTACTACTACCATTACTAATATTGCTGTTACTACTGCTACAACTACTAATACTACTACTACTGCTGCAACTACTACTATTCAACTACTACCACAACTACTAATACTACAACAACAACTACTGCTACTACTACTGCTGCTGCTGCCACTACTGCTATTACAACTACTACTGCTAATACTACTCTACTACTACTACTCCTGCTGCTGCTGCTACTACTTCAGCTACTACTACAGCTACTATTGCTACTACTACTTCTACTTCTACACTTCTACCATTGTTGCTACTATTGCTTCTACAACTCCTAGTACTACTTTTACTGCTACTACTACTACTAATGGTGATGTTACTACTAATATCACTACTACGACTGCTTCTACTTCTTCTACAACTATTACTACTACTACTACTAATGCTACAACTGCTACCATTACTACAACTATGATTATTGCTGCTACTTCTACTACTACTGCTGCTACTTATGCTAGTACTAGTGCTACTACTATTGCTTCTGCTACTAATATTGCAACTAGTACTGCTGCTATTACTACTACGCTATTAGTACTACTACTGCTACTGCGGCTACTACTACTACTACTACTACTATCACTATTATAGCGGCCACTAATACTACTCCTACTACTACTATGGCCACTACGACTACTACCACTTTTGTTCCTTCTATTACTACTACTACTACTACTACTTCTAGTACAACAACTTCTCCTACTACTAGTACTACTGATACTACACTACTACTGCTTATACTACAACAACAACTACTGCTGCCACTGCTACTTCTGCTACAACTACTACGGCTTGTACTTTCTCTACTACTACTATTGCTACTATAACTACTAATACTATAATGATTACTATTACTATTACTGCAACTACTACTTCTACTACTCTTGTTGTTGTTGTTGTTGTGACCATAATTACTACTACTACGACTTGTCTTAGTACTACTACCACTGCTACTACTTCTACAGATACAACACCACAACTGCTTCTACTACTAGTGCTACTACTTCTAGTACTAATGGTACTACTGCTACTGCTAACACCATTACTACTACAACTGCTACTACTACCACTATTGCTACTGCTACTGCTACAATTACAACTAATGTAGCTACTAATGCTTCTACTACTACTATTACTACTACTACTTCAACTCCGGTTACAACTACTGCTACTAGTACTTCTACTACTACTACTACTACCAATACAAATACAACTACTACTACAACTACAACTACTACTACTATTGCTATTGCTACTACACTTACTAGTAGTACAACTACTACTACTTCAACTGCTACTATTACTACTACTCCTACTACTGCAGCTCTTGCTCCTACTACTACAACAATTATAGCTGCCGCTGCAAGCACTAGTGGTACCACTACAACTTTTGCTACTCCTACTTCTATTGCTACAACATCTGCTACTACTACTACTAGTACTAATACTGCTACCACTTTTACTACTACAACTACTGCTGCTACCACTACTACTATTGTGGCTTCCAATACTATTAGAACTACTACTATTAATACTACTATAGCTGCTATTACTGCTACTGATGCTACTACTACAATTGTTGTTTGTTGTTGCAACCACTACTACTACGACGACTACTTCTCTTACTACTACTACCACTGCTACTACTTTGACTTCTACTAGACTGCAACTGCTTCTACTACTACGGCTACTACTACTAGTACTACTGCTACTACTGCTACTGCTAACACCATTACTACTACAACTGCTACTACTACTACTATTGCTACTGATTCTGCTACAATTACAACTAATGCAGCTAATAATGCTTCTATTACTACTTTTACTACTACAACTACTACTGCTTCAACTACGGTTACGACTACTGCTACTACTAGTACTTCTACTATAATTACTACTGCTACTACTACTTCTCCTGCAATTAGAACTCCAACTACTTCACCTACTACTTCTGTTGCTTCTACTTCTCCTATAACTAAAATAACAGCTACTGCTACTACTACTACTACTACCGCTTCTTGTACAGCTAGTACTGCTACTACAGCCACTACAACTATTGCTACTTCTACTCCTATTACTACAGTACCTACTACTACTTCAACTACTACTACTACTACTACTATATCGGCTACTACTACGGCAACTGCAACTATTACTACTACTACTACTACTACAAAAATAACTTCTTCTGCTACTACGTCAACTACTGTTAATACTATAACTACTACTACTACTATTGCCACTACTACTGCTACAACTGCTGCAACTGCAACTACTACTACTACTATTATTACAATTATTGCAACTACTACTACTGTTGCTGCTACTACTACTACTCCAACTACTACTATGACTGCTAATACTGCTACGACAGCTGCTTCAACTACTACTGCTACTACCACTAGTACAACTGTGTCTTCTACCCAAACTATTACTTCTGCTACTACTACTACAACAACTACTAATATTATCACTACTACTACTACTGCGGTCGCAATGACTACTGCCACTGCTACTACTACTTCTACTTCTGCTACTACTACTAATTTTACTATTGCCACTACTACTCCTACAACTCTTGCTACTACTACAACAACTACTACTACTGCTGCTATTGAAACTACTACTATGATTACTTCTAATCCTACCACAACTGCTACTACTTGTACTACTATCGCTACTACTGCTAATGCTACTACTACTACTATCACTACGAGTACTCCTATTACTACTACTACTACTTCTACTACTACCACCACTACTACTACTACTACTATTACAACAACTACTTGTACTGCTACTACTTTTGCTACTACTACTGCTGCAATTGCTGCTTCTACTGCTACTATTACTATGAAAAGACAATAATAACTACTACTATAACTATACTACTACTTCACTACTACTACAACTTCAGCTACTGCTGCTGCTATTGCTACTACTACTGCTTCTTCTTCTTCTACTACTACTACTACTACTACTACGACTACTAGTGCTACTGTTGTTGCGACTGCTAGTAACAATGCTACTACTACAACTACTACTACTAGTACAGCGACAAATGATGCTATTACTACTACTGCCGCTATAACGACTACTACTGCTACTACTACTACTACTACTACTACTACGACTACTAGTGCTACTGTTGTTGCGATTGCCAGTAACAATGCTACTACTACAACTACTAGTACTAGTACAGCGACAAATGATGCTATTACTACTACTGCCGCTATTACTACTATTACTGCTACTACTACTACTAGTACTACTGCAACAACTGCTACTGTTGTTGCTGCTGGTGCTGCCATGAAAACTACTACTCCTACCACTTCCCCTACTACTACTACTACTAATGTGACTACTTCTACTACTACTAGTACTACTGCTACTACTTCTCCTACTTCTACCACTGCTATTGCTACTAATATTGCTACAACTACTGCTACTACTACTTCTCTTGCTACTAATACTGCTACTACTGCTGCTTCTTAGACTACTACAAGGACAACCACTGCTACACTACTGCTGCTACAACAACTATTACTACTACTACTACTGTGGTAACTAATACTACTACTACTCCTCCTAAAGCCAATACTACTACTACTATTGTTGTTGTTGGTAATTCTACCACTACTACTACTGCTACTATTGTTGTTGTCGCTACTAATACTACTACTACTAATGTTATTGCTGCTCCTACTACTATTGCTACTACTACTGCTATTGTTGCTACTGCTAATATTATTACATCTACTACTGGCACTATTGCTACTACTACTCCACCTATTGCTCCTACTGCTAAAACTATTACTACTACTACTAGC
>RXID01016638.1:0-15000 GCA_005019695.1 Trichopus zeylanicus subsp. travancoricus
ACTAGCACTGCTACTCCTACTAGTACTACTACTACCATTAATACTACTACTACTATAACAACAATAACTACTACAATACAACAATAATAACTACTACTCCTACTAGTACTATTGCTAGTGGTACGGCTACTACTATCACAGCTACTACTACTACTACTACTAGTACTACTACTACCGCTACTACTACTAATACTCCTAATACTACTACTACAACAGCAACTATTGCTACAACTCCAGCTACTACACCAATTACTACTACTGTTACTATTAATACTACAATAACAATTATTATTGTTAGGCTACTACTAGTACTACTACTGTTTCTACTATTATTGCTATTGCTCTTGTGCTACTGTTACTACTACCTCTACTACTACTCCTACTACTTTTACTATTGCAACTTTTGCTACTGCTACTTTTTCTATTACTGCTACGCTTCAAACTAATACTACCACTACTACTCCCACTACTACTACTTTTACAACTACTAAAACTACTGCTACAACAACTACAACTGCTACTATGTCTACTACTTCTGTTGCTGCTACTACTACTATTACTACAACCACTACAACATCTATAACAACTACCACTACCAAAACAACTACTACTAATACTACTAATACTACTACTATTATGATGACTACTACTACTACTCCTACAACTACTATTTCTACTACTACAACTACTACTACTACTACTAAAACTACTCATACTACAACTACTACAATAACTCTTATTGCTACAACTACTACTACTACTACAACTACTACTACTACTACTACTTCTACTACCATTACTACTACTACTACTTCTTCTATTCCTACTACTACTACTACTACTACTACTACTACTACTACTACTACTACTACTACTACTAGTACTACGGCAACTCCTACTACTACTTCAACAATTACTACTACTACTACTACCACCACCACTACAACTGCTGCAATAACTACCACTACTACAACTACTACCACTAAAACTACTACTGCTGCTACTACTACTACTTCAACTACTACTTCTACTACTACTGCTACAACTAGTGCTTCTACTACTACTGCTTTTGCTTCTACTTCTGGCACTACTACTACTTCGACTACAACTACTAATACTAATGCTACTACTAAAACTACTCCTGCGACTACTACTTCTACAGCAAGAATAACAACTAATACTACTATTGCAGTAGTTGTTGCTGGTATCATTGTTGCTACTGTTGCTACTGCTGCTGCTATGACTACTCCTAGTACTACAACTACTGTTACTACTACTACGACTATAACTACTTCTATTACTGCTACTAGTACTACTAATTCTACCATTACGACAAGCACTAATATTACTAATTTGACTACTATTATGAGAACAACAACAACAACTAATATTAGTATTACTTCTATTGCTGCTGCTGCTACTGCCACTACTACTTCTACTACTACTACTACAACAACAACAACAACAACTACTACTACTACTAATACTACTACTTTAACTACAAGTACTACAACAACAATAATAACAACAACTACTACTGCTAGTAGTACTACTGATACAATTGCTCCTACGACTATGACTACAACGACTATTACTAATACTACCAGTATAACATCAACAACAACTACCACTACTACTACTTCTACCACTAATACTATAACTACTACTACTTCTACCATTATTATTACTACTAGTAAGTACTCCTAATACTTCTATTTCAACTACTACGGTTACTGCCACTACTAGTACAACTCATAATACTACTACTATTACTACATCTAAAACTCCAACTAGTACTAGTATTTCTACTATGACCACTGTGCTGCTATTCCAACTACTACTGCAACTACTACCGCTAGTACTAATATAATTAAAACAACCACTACTTCTACTACTCCTCCTCCTCCTTCTCCTACTACTACTATTACTACAGCTACAACAATAATAACAACAACAACTACTACTATTACTACCACGGCTTCTACTACTAGCACTACTTCTACTACAACAACAACTACTACTATTACTACTATTACTACTCCTACTATTACTGCTATTACTTCTACTACTCCTGCTGCTACTACTATTTCTACTTCTATTACTACTACAATTACTACTACCACTGCTACTATTACCACTACGACTACTACTGCTACTAGTACTACTGCTGCTACTACTATTACAACTACTACTCATACTAGTACAATTACAACTACTGCTACTACTACTATTACTATTATTATTGCTACTTCTGCTACTACTACTACTATTACTTTTGCTGCTTTTGCTACTACTAACACTACTACTAGTACTACTACTGCTGCAAAACTTACTACGACAACCACTCCTATTACTAATAATAGCGCTACTACTTCCACTACCACAACATCAGTAACAACAACAACAATGACTACAACTACTATTGCTACTACTATGACTACCACTAGTACAACAACTACTACTCCTACTACTTCTACTACTACTAATTCTACCACTGCTACTCCTATTACTACTACAACTACTACTACTAATTAGAACACAACTACTACTATTACTACTACTATTATTACTACTACTACTACTACTACTAGTACTACGGTGACTGCTACTACTATTGCTGCTGCTACTACTACAATTGCCACTACTACTACAACTCCTATTGCTATGACTACCACCCTTGCTACTGCTGCTGCTACTATTGCTACTACAATTATTTCTAATACTACTACTACAACTATTACTCAAACTACTACTACTACTACACCTACTGCTACAACTACTACAACTAATACCACTACTACAATTATACAACTAGTACAACTATGACTAGCAATACTACAATTACTACTACTCCTGCTACTACTACTAGTACTACTACTATAACTACTACTACTACTACTAGTGCGTTTGCAGCTACAGCTCCTACTACTGCTACTACTACTATTACTACTACTACTACAGTTGCTACTGCTACCCCTACTAATATGACAACTGCTACTAATGCTGCTACTACTACTACTGCTGCTGCTACTACTGCTACTGCTAATGCTACGGCTACTACTACTCCTACTGCTACAACAACTACTAGTACTATTGCTACTATTTCTATTACTAACACTACTACTAGGAGTTATCCTACTACTACTACTTCAACTACTACCTACTCCTACTGCTACTTCTGCTGTTGCTACTACTACTATTACAATTTGTACTATTGCAACAACTACTACTACTACGACTACAACAACTATTGCTACTACTACTCATACAAGTACTATTACTACTACTACTACTATGCCTACTACTGGTACTATTACAGCTACTTCTACTACTACTACGACGTCTACAACTACCCCATCTACTACTACACTACTACTATAGCTACTATTAGTAGAACTACTACAACCCCCGCAACTACTACTATTATTACTACTAATAATACAACTGATGCTACTACCACTACTACTAATCCTACTGCAACTATCACTCCTCCTACTACGACTTTTACAACTACTAATACTGCTACTACACCTCCGACTACTACTACTACTCCTACTGCTACTACATCTACTTCTACTACTATAACTATCACTATTTTAACAATAATTACTAGAAATTCTCCTTCTAGAACGACCAATATTGCTACTACTTCTCCTATGACTACCCTATTACTTCTACTACCACCACCACTAATTCAACTATTACTACTACTATTGCTGCTACAACTACTGCTCCTACTACTACTACAACTAATACTAGTACTACTACTTCTTCTATGGCTACTGCCACAACTGCTATTGCTACTATTCCTACTACTAGTACTCTTGCTATTGCTACTTCGATTACTATTAGTCGTGCTACTACTACTATTATGACTACTAATTTTACCACTACTACTACTACAACTACTAGTACTACTACTGCTACCACTTCTCCACCTACTACTATAACTACTACTACTACTATTACATCTCTAACTACTACTATTACTACTATTGCTACCACTTCGACTCCTACTCCTTCTTATTCTACTACTACTAGTACTACTACTACTACAACAACAACTACAACTACTACGACTTCTACTACTATAACTAATACTACGACTGCGGCAACAACTACCATTGCTACTACCACAACTACAACTGTTGCTACAACAACTATTACTACTACTCCAGTTACTACTAGTACTACTACAACAACTACTACTACTATTATTACTACTACTACAACTACTAATACTGCTGCAAATACTACTACTACTATGAATGCAACTTGTGCTCCAACTACTCCAATTACTACTACTAAAGCTATTACTGTTGCTGCTATTACTAGTACTACAACAACTACTACTATTGCTACTTGTGCCACAACTACTCCTACTACTTCTACTACTTCAGGTATTTTAGCTACTACTGCTAATACTTCGATTGCAGCATGTAATACTACTACTACCACTTCTAATACTACTAGGAGCACAATAACTACTACAATTACTACTACAGCTACTACTCCTCCACCTCCTCCTACTCCTCCACCTCCTCCTACTGCTAGTACCACTACTACTACTACTCCTACTACTACTAATACTACGACTACTACTTCTACTACTACTGCTACTAGTACTAGTACTACTGCTGCTGCTGTTGCTGCTACTTCTACTACTACTACTTTTGCTGCTACTACTACTACTATGACTATTACAACTACTACTACTTCTCCTACGGCCACTACGACAACTTTTGATACAACTACTACTATTACTACCAATACTACTACTACTACTATTACTACTACTATGACTATTACAACTACTACTACTTCTCCTACGACCACAATGATAACTTTTGGTTCTACTACTACAACTACAACTACAACAACAACTACTACTACTACTACTGCTGCTGCTGCTACTACTACTACTACTACTACTACTACTACTACTACTACTACTACTATACTAGTACTACAACAACAACACAACTGCTACTACTACCTCCATTACTACTTCTACTACTACGACTACTGCAATTGTTACTAATACAACTGCAACAACTATTACTACTACTAGTATTACTACTATTATAACTAATACTACGACTGCGACAACAACTACCATTGCTACTACTACAACTACAACAGTTGCTACAACAACTATTACTACTACCCCAATTACTACTGGTACTACTACAGCAACTACTAGTACTATTACTACTACTACTATTATTACTACTACTACAACTACTAATATTGCTGCAAATACTACTACTACTATGAATGCAGCTTGTGCTCCAACTACTCCAATTACTACTACTAAAGCTATTACTATTGCTGCTTTTGCTAGTACTATAACAACTACTACTATTGCTACTTGTAGTACAACTACTCCTACTACTACTTCAGTTATTTCAGCTACTACTGCTAATACTTCGATTGCTGCATGTAATACTACTACTACCACTACTAATACTACTAGGAGTACAACAACTACTACAACAACAACAACTACTACTACTACTATACTAGTACTACAACAACAACACAACTACTACTACTGCCTCCACTACTACCTCTACTACTACGACTACTGCAATTGTTACTAATACAACTGCAACAACTATTACTACTACTAGTATTACTACTACCACAATAATAACTATTACTAATGGCACTACTACTGGTACTACTACTACTACTTCTTCTCTAGATACTACTGCAACTTCTACTACTAATGTTGCTACTTCTACTATTGATACTACTACCACCACCACTACTACTACTCCTCCTCCTTCTCCTCCTACTACTCCTGCAACTACTACTACTACTACTACTTCTCCCCCTCCTCCTACTACTACTACAACTGCCACTACTTTTGCTAATACTACTAGAACTACTACTACTATAACTACAACTTCTCCTAAGGCCATTGCTGCTACGACTACTGTTATTGCTACTACTACTTATACTACTACTACTACTAATGCTGCTGCTACTACCGCTACAAGTTCTACTATTGGCATAACTATTGCTACACTTACTGCTAATGATGCAAATATTTCTACTACGACAATAATAGCTGCTACTATAACTAATTCAACTACTATTACTACAACTTCTACTGCTACTTGTACTACTGCTGTTGTTGCTACTACTACTTCTACAACTACTACTACTGCTACAATGGAGGCTATAACTACTACTGCTAATACTATTACTCCTACTACTACTACTGTTGTTGCGAGTATTCCTATTACTACTACAACTACTTCTGCTGCTACTATAACAATAACTACTACTACAACTACAACTGCTACTCTAACTGTAACTACTATTATTGCTACTACTTATACTACTCTTACTTTCACTACTGCAACTACTAAATGACTACTAATACAACTACTACTGCTACTTCTACTACTACTGCAACTACGACGACTCGTGCTACTTCTACTACTACTACTACTATAACTACTACTACAACAACTACTACTAGAATTACTACTATTCCTACAACTTCTTCTATTACTACTACTAGTACTACAGCTACTGCTACTATCACTACTACTACTCCTACTGCAACTACTACTACTCCTACTACTACTATTACTACTACTAATACTATGACTACTCCTTTGACTACTACAACTACTCTTACTACTACTGCCGCTACTACTATGACAATTACTAGTCCCACTATAATTAATACAAATTCACCAACTACAACTACTAATACTACTGCTACTACTTCTCGCATTCTACTACTACTACAACAACAACTACAACTACTACTACAACAACTACTACTATTACCATTACTATGACTACTACTACTACTACTACTACTACTGCTGCTGCTACTGCTGCTACTACTACTACTACTACTACTACTACTACTACTACTACTACTACTACTACTAATACAATTACACCAACAACAACAACTACTACTGTTGCTACTACTATGACTACTGCTATTGCTACTACTACTGCTGCTACAGCTGCTATGCCTACTACTACTACTGCTTCTACTAGTACTACAAATACAACTGCCACAACGATTGCTACTACTAGTACTACTATAGCAACTACTGCTACTACTATAATACTACAACTTCTACTGTTGTTGCCGCTACAACTAGTGCTACTACAACTACAGTAGCTGCGATTGCAACTACTACCACCACCACTACTACTATGAGTATTACTACTACTATTGCTGTGACAACAATAACAACTTCTTCTGCTACTAATACTAGTACTACTGCTACTACTGCTACTACTACAACTGCAACAACTACTACTACTGCCACCACCACCACTAATACTACTAGTACTACTACTACTTGCACCAGTACTACTACTAGTACTACAATCACTACTCCTACTATTACTACTACTACAACAACTACAACCACAACAACTACTACTATTACTACTACGAACATAGCTACTACTACTCTAATACTACGAACACAGCTACTACTACTCTAATACTACTAATACCGCTACTACTACTACAACAATAACTACGACAATAATTACCACTATACGACTAGAACAACTATTGCTACTACTACCATAACTACTATTATTACTAATACTACTATTATTACCACAACTACTACAACTTCTGTTTCTACTACTTCTTCTAGTCGTGCTACTACTACTACTATTATTGCTACAACTTCTACTACTTCTACTGCTACTTTTTCTACTACTTGTATTACTAGTACTATTACTATAACTATTGCTATTACTACTGCTACTACTGCTGCTGCTGCTACTACTACTACTACAACTACTACTACTATTTGCTAAAATTACAACACTACTGCTGCTATTGCTGCTACAACTACTACTGTTACTTCAACCAGTAATATTACTACTACTAATACAACTATTACTACAGATAATACTGCTACTTCTACTATGATAACTACTACTACTATTGCCGCTAATACTTCTACTACTGCTAAACTTACTACTTATCCTAAAACTACTGCTACTACTACTGCTACTACTACTATTGTTGCTACTATGCTACTTCTTCTACTATTACTACTATTTCCAAAACTACTATTTTTACTACTACTCCTACTGCTACTACTGCTACTACTACTACTATTGGTGTTGCCACTGTTGCTAATACTACTACTGTTACTATGACTTCTCCCACTACAACTACTTCTGCTACTACTACTACAACTGTTACAACTGCTACTAATACTACTGCTGCTACTACTACTACTATAACAACTTCTACTACTGCTACTATCACTGCTATTACTCTTACTACTGCAACTCGTACTACTACTACAACTACTATCGCTGCTACTACTACTACAACTACTACGACTAAAACAACTCTTGCTACTTCTACTACAATGACTAGCACTAGTACTACTACTACTGCTACTACACTACTACTACTAGAATTATTACTACTCCTATAGTTACTACTATTAGTACTACAAATGCCACTACTACTTCTACTACCACTACCATTACTCCTACAACAACTGCTACTACTACACCATTACTCCTATCGCAGTTGCTACTACTCTTAGTACTACTATTACTACAACTATTACTATTACTCCTACGACTACTACTATGACTACTACTGCTACTACTGCTCCTACAACTACAACTATTACTACTCCTACTACTACAACTATAGTTACTACTACTACTACTTTTGCTAATACTACTACTAATACTTCTACTTCTACAACTACTACTACTACTGCTGTTGTTGCTGCTACTTATACTGTAATAACTACTACTCCTCCTCCTCCTACTACTACTACTACTATGACTATTGCAATAGGAACTACTGCTACTACTGCAACTACGTCAACTTCTGCTACTACTACTATCGCTACGGCAACTATGACAACTACTACTTCTATTACTTCTTCGGCTACTACTCGTACAACGATGACACCTACTACTCCTACTACAACAACTACTCCTACTACTACTACTCGTGCTACTACTACTACTATTACCAATACTTCTACTACTACTTCCATTAATACTATTGCGACAACTATTACTTCTACTACTACTACAACTACCTTTGCTTTTACCGCTACTACTACTACCACCACAACTACTACTACTTCTTCTATGACTATCATAACATCTACAACTTCAACTACTACTCCTACTACTGCTACTGCTACTGCCACTACTACTCTAACTAATACTAGTACTAATAGTAAGTCCACTACTGCTATTACTACTGCTGCTAGTACAACTTAGCTACTACTATTACGGTTACTGTCGCTACTACTACACCAACTGCTACTGCAGCTTCTACTTCTGTTACTATTACGGCTACTACTACTGCAACTACTACCACTCCTACTTCTACTACTGCTGCTGCTACTACTACTACTCCTAGTTCAACTAATACTACTTCTACTCATAATGCTGCTACTGTTACTATAGCTACAATTGCTGCTACTACTACTGCTAGTATTGTTGCAACTTCTACTGTAGCTACTACTACTACTACTTTTCTACTACTACAGTAACTACTACTACTATTGCTACTTTTGCTGCTGCTACAACTTTTTCTCCTACTACTACTACTTCTTCTACTAGTACTATTGCTACTACTACTACTACTACTGCTGCTACTAGTACAACTACTGCTACAATGACTACAACTATTGCTACTACTACTGCTACGATGACTACAACTACTGCTACTACTACTACTACTATTGTAACAACAATTGGCATTGCTACAATTGATTCTGTAGCTACAACAACAACTACTACTACTATTGCTGCAACTATGACTACTATTATTGCTACTAATGTTGCTACTCCTACTACTGCTACTGTTGCTGCTACAACAACTTCTACTACTAGTTCTACTACTGTTATAACTACATCTACAAGAATGACTAATACTGCTACTACTACTACTACAACTACAGTGACTATTGGTACAACTACAATACTACTTCTTCTGTAGCTATTATCACTAATACTAATTTTACTACAACTACAGTTGCTGTGACTGAGGGTACTACTATTGCTACTACTACTGCAATTGTTCTTACAACTACTACTACTATTGCTACTCTTGCAACTACCACTGCTACTACTACTACAACGATGACTACTACTATGAGTATTACCATGACTATTGCTGCGACAACAACAGCAACTCCTACTACTACTCCTAGTATTGCTGCTACTGCTGCTTCTACTACCACTAAAACAACAAATACTACTACTACAACTACTATTACTACTGCTACTTATACATAACTTTACTACGACTACTACTACTACTACTACTACTACTACTACTACAACTATTACTACTACTACTACTACTACTACTACTACTACTACTAGTACTACTACTACCACCATCACTAAAACTATTACTAATACAAGAACTACAACAACTACTACTAATACTACTAATACCACAACTATTGCTACTACTACTACTATTACTACTACTAAAATTACTATAATTACTACTACTACTACTAGTGCTACTAGTATATTAACGACTACTATTACTACTACTATTACAACTAGTCCTATAACTACTATTATTACTGATACTACTATTACTACTACTACTACTACTACTACTACTACTCCTACCTCTTCTACTACTCCTTCTACTACTACTATTACTACAACCATTATTGTTGCTACTATTGCAACTACTACTACTATTGTTGCTAACTTTGTTACTGTTGCTACTACTACAACTTATAGTATTACTCCTACTACTACTACTACCACCACTACAACTACTACTATGACTTCTATTACAACTGCTGCTATAATTGCTACTACTAATACTACAATAATTACAACCACTACTCCTACTCCTATTACTACTCTGACTACTACGACTACTACTTTTGCTATACTACTATTACAGACACTACATATAATAACTACTACTGCTAGTGCTACTAGTCTATTGATGACAACTATTACTACTACTATTATAACTACTCCTACAACTACTATTATTACTGATACTACAATTACTACTACCACTACTACTTCTACTCCTACTTCTTCTACTACTCCTACTACTACTATTACTACAACCATTATTACTACTACTAATGTTTCTACCTTTATTACTGTTGCTACTACTACAACTTATACTATTACTCCTACTACTACTCCTACTACTATCACTACAACTCCAACTACTACTATGACTTCTATTATAACTGCTGCTACAATTGCTACTACTAATACTATAACTATTACAACTACTACTCCTACTCCTATGACTACTCTGACTACTACTACCACTACAATACAACTACTGCTACTTTTGTTATACTACTATTACAGACACTAGTACTACTAGTAGAACTACAACTACTACTAAAACTTCTACAACTACTTCTACTGCTCCTAGCACTGCTACTAGTACTACTACAACAATAATAATAACTACTACGATAACAACTACTACTACTATTATTACTACTACTACCACTACTCCAACTGCTACCACTACTACCACTACTATTTCTACCACAACTACTACAATTGTTACTACTGATA
Organism: Trichopus zeylanicus subsp. travancoricus; assembly: GCA_005019695.1. Lineage (NCBI taxonomy): Eukaryota > Viridiplantae > Streptophyta > Magnoliopsida > Dioscoreales > Dioscoreaceae > Trichopus > Trichopus zeylanicus. Next base: position 11,575 of record RXID01016638.1, read on the forward strand.
CTACTACTACTACTACTACCTCTTCCATTACTTCTACTACTAGCACTATTGCTACTCCTACTACTATTAGAAGTAGTAGTAGTAGAAGTAGAAGTTGAAGTAGTAGTCAAAGTAAATGTAGTAGTAGTTGTTGTTGTTGTAGAAGTTATTGTAATACTAACAATACTAATAGGAATAGGAGTTGTAGAAGTTGTAATGGTAGAAGTAGTAGTAGCAGTAGTGGTAGTAGTGGTGGCAATAGTAGTGGTTGAAGTAGAAGTAGTAGTTATAGTAGTAGTAGTTGTCGTAGTAGTAGGAGTGGTAGTGATAGTAGAAGCAATGGTAGTAGTAGTTGTTTTTTTTGTAGTGATAGTAGTAGAAGTAGTAGTACTAGTTGTACTTGTAGTAAAAGTAGTAGTTATAGTTATAGTAGCATTAGTAGTTATCATAGTAGCAGCAGTAATAGTAGTTATGATAGTAGTAGTAGTAGCAGCAGTAGCAAAGTCATAGTAGAAGTAATAGAAGTAGTAGGAATAGTAGTAGCAATTATAGTAGTGGCAGTAGTAGTAGTTGTACTTGTAGTCATAGCAAGAGTGGTAGAAGTTCCAGTAGTAGATGTAGTAGTAGTAGCAGTCATAATAGTAGTGACAGTAATATTGGCAGTAGAAGTAGTGGTAGTAATAGCAATCATAGTAGTGGTAGTAATAGTTATAGTAGTAGCGGTGGTAGTACTTACAATGGTAGTAATTGTTGTGGTAGTTATAGCTGTAGTAGCAATAGTAGAACTATTCATGGTAGTAGTAATAGTAGAAGTAGTAGTAGTAGTAGCAGCAGTAGTAGTGGCAGTAGTAGAAGTAGTAGTAGTAGCAATAGTTGTAGTAGTACGAGACCTTGAGTAGTAGCAGCCACAGAAGTAGTAGTAGTAGTAGAAGTAGTAGTGGTAGTAGTAGAAGTGGTGGTGGTGGTAGTAGTAGTAGTGATAGTAGTAGTAGAAGTAGTCATAGTAGTGGTAGTAGTAGAAGAAGTAGTAGTAGTAGTAGTAGTAGGTGATGTAGCAGTAGTAGCAGTTGCAGCAACAGCAATAGTTGTATTAATAGTAATAGCAGTTGTTGTGGAGGTTGTAGCAACAGTTGCAATAGTAGCAGTTGTTGTAGCTCTAGTAGTATTAGTAGCAATAGTTGTGACAATAGTAGTAGTAGTTGTAGAAGTAGTAGTACTAGTAGTAGTACTAGTAGTAGAACTTGTTGTAGTTGTAATAGTAGTAATAGGAGGAGTAGTAGTAGAAGAAGAAGGAGCAGTGGAAAAGTAATAGTTATCATGGTAGTAATAATAGTACTAGTTGTAGGAGTAGTAGCTATAGTTGTAGTAGAAATAGTAGTAATAGTAGCAGTAGTAGAAGTACTAGTAGTAGAAATAGTAGCAGTAGTAGTGATAGTAGCATTCATAGCAGTAGTAATGGTAGTAACAATAGTAGTAGCAGTAGCTGTAGTGGCAATAGTACCAATAGTAATAGTAGTAGCATTAGTAGCAGTATTACTAGTAGTAGTGGTAGCAATAGTAGTAACAAAAGTAGTAGCAATAGTAGTTGTAGTAGTAGTAGTAAAAGTAGTAGTAGTAAAAGTAGCAATAGTAGCAGTAGTAGTAATAGTACTAGTAGTAGAAGAAGAAGTACTAGTAGTAGATGTAGTAGAAGTAGTAGTATACGTAGTAGCGAAAGTAGTAGCAGTAGTAGTAGTTATTGTTGTAGTAGTCATTGTAGTCATAGTGGTCGTAGTAGTATAAGTAGCAGTAGTAGTAGCAATAGTATAAGTAGCAGTAGTAGTAGTAGCAATAATAGTAGTAGTAGTTGTTGCAATAGTAGTAGAAGTATTTATGGTAATAGTAGTAGTAGTAATAGTAATAATAAAAGTAATTGCAAAAGATGTACTAGGAGTAGCAGTATTTATAGTCATGACAATCATAGTAGTAGTAGTAGTGGTAGTGTTATTAGTAGCCATGGTAGTAGTAGTAATAGTAGTATTAGTAGCAAAAGTTGTAGTAGTGGTCATAGTAGCAAGAGTGGTAGTATTAGTAGTCGCAATAGTAGTTGTAGTAGTAGTAGAGGTAGGAGAAGTAGGGTAGTAGTAATAGTAGTAGTAATAATAGTGGTCGTAGCAGCAGTAGTAGTAGGAGATGTAGTAGTCAGTGGCAACTATAGTAGTAGTTCTGATAGTAGTTGTAGTAGTGGCAGTAGCAGTAGAAATAGTAGTAGTAGGAGTAACAATAGTTGTAGTAGTTGTAGTAGTGGTCGTAGTAGTATTGGTAGTAAAGTAGTGGTTGTTGTAGTTATAGTAGTAGTTGTGGTAGCTGGAGCATTAGTCGTGGTTGTAGTAGTACTAGTGGTAGTAGTAATAGTGGTTGTAATGGTAGTAGTAGTAGCTGAAGTAGTAGTAGCAGAAGTAGTAGCGTCTATAGTAGTAGCAATAGTAGTAGCAATAGTAGTAGTCACAGTAGTAGTAGTAGTTGTTGTTGTATGTGAAGAAGTAGTACTAGTGCCAGTAGTAGTAATAGCAGTAGTAGTAGTAGTAGTAGTAGTAGCAGGAGTGGTAGAAGTAGTAGTAGTTGGAGTAGAAATAGTGACAGTAGTAGGTGTGGTTGAAAATATACTAGTAACAGTAGCAGTTGTCATAGAAGAAGTTTTTTGAGTAGTAGTAGTAGTAGTACTAATAGTATTAGTGGGAGTGTGGTAGTTGTTGTAGTAGTAGGATTAGCAGTGGTCATAGTAGCAGTAGTACAAGTAGTAATAGGAGTCGAAGTAGTAGGATCGTTGTAGTAGAAGTAGTGGTAGTGGTTGTTGTAGTGGTAATAGTAGTAGTAGTAGCATTGGTAGTGGTAGTCGTAGTGGTAGTTATAGTAGCAACTGGAGGAGGAGGAGGAGGAGGAGGAGGAGGACGAGGAGGAGAAGTGGTAGTTGTTGTTTTTGTTGTAGTAGTAGTATTAGTAGTATTAGAAGTAGTGGTAGTAGTAGGAGTTGTTGTCTTAGCAATAGCAGTTGTAGGCGTAGATTTAGAAATAGTGGTAATTGCAGTAGTAATAGTCAGAGTAGTAGTATTTATTGTAGTAGTAGTAGCAGTAGTAGTAGCAATAGTAGTAGTTGTAGTTGAAGGAGTAGTTATAGTAGTAGTAGTATTAGAAGTAGTGGTAGTTGTAGGAGTACTAGTCGTAATAATTGGATATATAGTTGTAGTTTAAGAAGTAATGATTGTTGCAGTAGTAGCAGTAGTTTTCATAGCAATTAGAGTTGTAATAGTAGTAGTTTTTGTTGTTGTAGAAATAGTAGTAATAGCAGTCATAGTAGACATAGTAGTAGTTGTAGTAGTAGGAGCAGTTGTAGTAGTAGGAGTAGGAGTAATAGTAGTAGTAATAGTAGTTGTAGTAGTAGTGGGGTAGCAGCAGCAGCTGCAATAG
>RXID01016638.1:17500-28519 GCA_005019695.1 Trichopus zeylanicus subsp. travancoricus
GTAGTAGCAGTAGCATCAGCATTAGTTGTAGTAGCACTAATACTAGTAGTAGTGAAAGTTGTTTGTTGTTGTTGTTGTTGTATTAGTAGTAGTGGTCATAGTAGCAGTAGTAGCAACAATATTAGTACTTGTTGTCGTAGTAGTAGTAGTCGTAGTAGGAGTTGTAGTAGTAGCTGTTGAAGTAATTGTAGCAAAAGCTGTAATAGAAGTAGTAATAGTAGTTGTAGGACTAGAAGTAGTAGTAGTATCAGAAGTAGCAGTAGTAGAAGTCGTAGTTGTACTCGTAGCAATAGCAGCAATAGCAGTAGGAGCTGTAATTGTAGTATTAGGAGTAGTAGTAATCGAGGTAGCAGTAGTAGTAGTATCTCTTATAGTAGAAGTCACAGTTGTAGAAGTAGTAGTAGCAGCAGTAGTAGTAGAAGAAAGAGTAGTACTAGTAGCAGTAGCAGTTGAAGTAATAGTAGTTCAAGTAGTAGTAGTAGCAATAGTTATTGTCGTAATAGAAGTATTAGTAGCATTAGCAGCAAGAGCAGCATTAGTTGTAAGAGAAGTAGTGTGGCAAAATTAGTAGTAGTCGTAGGAGTAGAAGTAGAACTAGTCAAATAGTAGAAGTCGCAGTAGTAGTTGTAGTAGTAGTATGAGTAGTTGTTGTAGCAGTGGTTGTTGTAATAGTAGCAATAGCAGCATTAGTAGCAATAGTAGCAAAGGAAGTAGTAATAGAAGCAGCAGTTGCAATGGTATTTGAAATAATAATACTTGCAGTAGCAGGAGCAGTAGAAGCAGCAGTTGCAGTAGCAGCAACACTAGTAGTAGTAGTAGAAGTAGAAGTAGCAGTTGTAGTACAAGTAGTTGCAATAGTAGTAGTTGTTGCAGAAGTAATGGTAGTACTAATCATAGTGTTAGTGGTAGCAGGAGTAGTTGTGGTAACAGTAGCTGTAGTAGTAGTTGTAGGGGTAGCAGTAGAAGTAGCAGTAGTAGTAGTAGAAGTAGTAGTTGTTGCAGTAGTAGTAGTAGTAGTTGCGATAGTGGTAGTAGTAGTAGTTATTTTTGTAATAGTGATAGGACTAGTTGTATCCAGATTATTAGTAGTAGTAGAAGAAGTAGTAATAGTAGTCGTAGTAGTAGTAGTAGATGCAGCCATAGTAGTAGTTGTAGTTGTAGTAGTATTAGTTGTAGTAGTAGAAGTAGTAGTAGCAATAGTAGAAGTAGTAGTAGTAATATTAGTTGTAGTAGTTGTTGTTGTTGTAGTACTTGTAGTATTAGTAGGAGGAGGAGGAGGAGGAGTAGTAGCTGTAGTGGTAGTTCCTGTAGTAGTAGTAGCAGCAGTATTAAAAGTAGCATGAGTAGTAGTGGTAGTAGAAGTAGTAGAGTAGTAGTTGTAGTAGTATTAGTAGCTGTAGTAGGAGAATTTGTTATAACTGTAGTATTAGTAGTAATAATCATTGTATTTGTAACAATAGTAGGAGTAGTAGTTGTAGTCGTAAGAGTAGTCGTATTGGTAGTAGTAGCGGTAGTAGAAGTAGTAGTAGTAGTGGAAGTAGTAGTGGTAGTAGTGGTAATAGTGTTGTAATAGTAGTAGTAGTGGTAGTCGCTGTAGTACTAGTAGTTGTTGAAGTAGTAGTAGTGGTAGAAGCAGTCATTGTAATAGTAGTACAAGTAGCGAAGGTAGAAGTCATTGTAGGCATAGTAGTAGTAGTTGTAGTAGTAGTAGTGGCAGAAGCAATCATTGTAATAGTAGTAGTAGTAGCTGTGGCGGAAGTCATCGTAGGCGTAGCAGTAGTTGTAGTAATAGTGATTATAGTAGTAAAAGTAGTACAAGTAGTAGTATTAGCAGAAGTAGTAGTAGTAGCGGTAGTTAGAGTAGTAGTAGTACTAGTAGTAGTAGTAGCGGTAGTTAGTTGTAGTACTACTAGTAGTAGTCATAGAAGTCGTAGTAGTAATCATAGTAGTAGTAGTAGCCGAAGTAATAGTAGTAGCAGTCATCGTAGTAGTAGTTGGTGTAGTTGTAGTTGTAGTAGTTGTAGTAGTAGAGGTTGCTATAGTAATAGTAGTAGTAGTAAGAGTAGCAGTAGCGGTTGTTGTAGTATTAGTAGTATTAGCAGTAGTTGCCATATTAGTAGTAGTAGTTGCCGCCGCAACCGTAGTAGCAGTAGTAGAAGTTGTAATAGTAATAGTAATAGTTATAGTAGCAGCTAGAGTAGTAGTAGTTGTGGTAGTAGTAGTAGCAGCAGTAGTAGCAGTAGTAGTAGTTGGAGTAGTAGTAGTGCTAGTATTAGTAGTTGTACTCAAAGTAGTAATACTTGTTGTAGTATTAGGAGTAGTAGTAACACCAGAATTAGTACTAGTAGTAGTAGAAGTAGTAGAGTAGTAGTAGGAGTAGTAGTAGGAGTAGTTTTCGCAGTTGTAGTTTCACAATTAGCAGTTGTGGTAGTAGAAGTAGTAGAGTAGTATCAGTAGTAGTAGCGATAGGCATAGTTGTAGCAGTCTAGGAGTAGTAGTAGTGTTAGTAGTTGTAGTCATAGGAGTAGTAATATTGGTAGTAGTAGCGATAGTAGAAGTAGTAGTAGTAGTTGAAGTAGTAGTGGTAGTAGTCATAGTAGTGTAGTAGTAGTAGCAGTAGTAGTAGTAGGAGTTGCAGTAGTAGTAGTAGTTGAAGTAGTAGTTGTGGCAAAAGTAGTCATTGTAATAGTAGTCATAGTACCAGTGGCAGAAGTCATCGTAGATGTAGTAGTAGTTGTAGTAATAGTAATTGTAGTAATAAAAGCAGTACTAGTAGTAGTATTAGTAGAAGTAGCAATAGTAGCGGTAGTTGAAGTAGTTGTAGTACTAGTAGTAGCAGTAGCAGTAGTAGTTGTAGAAGTTGTAGTAGTTATCGTAGTAGTAGTAGTAGCCGAAGTAACAATAGTAGAAGTCATCGTCGTAGTAGTTGTTGTTGTTGTAGTAGCAGTTGTAGTTGTTGTAGTAGTAGTTGTTGTAGTAGAAGTAATAGTAATGGTACTAGTCATTGCAGTAGTAATTGTAGTAGTTGTAATAGAAGTAGCAGTAGTGGTAGTTGTAGTAGCAGTAGTTGTTGTTGTAGTATAAGTAGTACTAGTAGTTGTTGTAGTAGTACTAATAGTTGCTGCCGCGGCTATAGTAGCAGTAGTGGAAGTTGTAATAGTCATAGTAGTAGCTAGAGTAGTAGTAGTAGGTGTTGTGGCAGTAGTAGAAGCAACAACAGTTGTAGTACTAGTTGTAGTAGAAGTAGTAGTAGTAGTAGTAGTTGGAGTAGTAGTAGTATTAGTAGTAGTACTTGAAGTAGTAATAGTTGTTTTAGTAGTAGGAGTAGTAGTGACATTGGAATTAGTAGTAGTGGTAGTAGAAGTAGTAAAGCAGTAGTAGGGGTAGTAGTAGTAGTAGTATTAGTAGTCGTAGTTTAGCAATTAGTAATAGTGGTACTACAAGTGTAGAGTAGTATCAGTAGTAGCAGTAGCAGTAGGCGTGGTAGTAGTAGTAGTCGTAGGAGTAGTAGTAGTGTTAGTAGTTGTAATAGTTGTAGTAGGAGTAGTAGTAGTAGTTGCAATAGGAGTGGTAGTAGTGGTAGTAGGAGTAGTAGTATTATTTGTAGTACTAATAGTCATAGTTTTAGGAGCAGTAGTAATTCTAGTTGTGGTTGCTATAGTCGTAGTGCAACAGTATTGTTAGTAGTAGTAGTACTAGTAGTAGTAGTCATAGTAGTCATAGTAGCAGGTGTTATTGTAGTCGCAGCAGTAGTAGCAGCAGCAGTTGTAGTCATAGTAGTAGTAGTAGTAGTAGTAGTAGTTGTTGTTGTTGTTGTTGTTGTTGTTGTAGTAGTAGGAGTAGTGGTGGTAGTAGTATTATGAGTAGCTGCAACAACGGTAGTAGTAGTCATAGGAGCAGTAGTAGCAGCAATAGTAGAAGTTGTTAGAGTAGTAGTAGTCATAGTAGCAGCAGCTACAGTTGTAGTAGTAGTAGTAGTATTAGTGGCCGTAGTATTCGTAATAGTAGCAGAAGTTGTAGTTGTTGGAGAATTGGTTGTTGTAGTAGTAGCATTACCAATAGTAGCAACAGCAACAGCAGTATCTATATTTGTAGTAGTAGAAGCAACAGTTGAAGTAGCAATAGTAGTAGTAGTAGGATAAGTAGTAGGAGTTGTAGTAGTAGTCGTGGAAGTGGTAGTAGTGGTAGTAGTAGTAGTAGCAATAGAGGTATAAGTAGCAGTGGTAATAGCAGGAGTTGTAGTAGTTGTAGTAGTAGTTGTAGCAGTAATTGTAGTAGTGGTAGTTGTACTAGCTACAAAAGTAGTGGAACTAGGTGTAGTAGCAGTAGTAGAAGTAGTAGCAGAAGAAGTAGTAGTAGTACTAGCGGATGTAGCAGTAATAGTTGTAGTAGCAGTAGTGGTAGTAGTAGTAGTGGTAGCAGAAGTTGCAGCAATAGCAGTGGTAGTGGTAGTTATAGTTGTAGTAGCAGAAGTAGTAGGAGCAGTAGTAGCGGTGGTAGAAGTAATAGTTGTAGCAATAACAGTAGTAGTCATAGTTTTAGATCTACTAATGGTAGTAGTTGAAGTAGCAGCCTCAGTAGTAGTACTAATAGTAGTATTAATAGTAGCCACAATAGCAGTACTAGTAGTAGTCGTTGTAGTAACTGTAGTAGTACTAGTAGTAGTAGTAGTTGTTGTTGTTGTAGTAGTATTAGTACTAGTAGTAGTTGTAGTAGTAACTATAATAGTGGTAGTTGTTCAAGCAGCAGTAGTAGTAGCACAAGTAGTAGTTGCAGGAGTAGCAGCGGCTGTAGCAGTAGTAGTAGCAGTAGTAGTTGTTATAGCAGCAGAAGTCGTAGTAGTAGTTGTTGTAGCAGTAGTAGCGGCTGCAACAGTAGTATGACTAGTAGTAGTAGTAATAGTTATTGTTGTTGTAGTAGTAGATGTCATAGTAGTAGAATTAGTCAAAGTAGCAGTAGTGGCAATAATATTAGTAGTAGCAGTAATTGTAGTTGTAGTAGTAGTAGCAGCAGCAGAAGTAATAGTAGAGAAGACATAATAGTGGTAGTAATACTAGTTGTTGGAGTAGAAGTAGAAGTAGCAAAAGTTGCAGTATTAGAAGTAGTAGTAGTAGTAGTAGTAGCAATAGCATATGTAGCAGTAGGAGCAGTTGTAGTAGTAGTAATAACAGTAGCAGTAGTCATAGTGGTACCTATTGTAGCAGTAAAAGCAGTTGTTGAAGCAACAGTACTAGTAGTAGTAGCAATAGTAGTAGTAGCAGTAGCGCAAGTAGCGGTAGCAGTGGTAGCAGTGGCAGTAATAGCAGTTGAAGTAGTTGTAGTAGTAATAGTTATTGTCATAGTAGAAGTATTTGTAGGGAAAGCAGTAAGAGCAGCAACAGTTTTAGCAATAGTAGTAGTAGCAGTAGTAAAAGTAGTAGTAGAAATAGAAGTAGTCGTTGTAGCAGTGGCAGTAGGAGAAGTTATTATGGTAGTAGAACTACTAGTAGTAGGCGAAGTAGTGGAATTAGTAGTAGTAGTCGTAGGAGTAGTGGTGGTAGTAGTAGTAGTTGGAGTAGTTGTAGTAACAGTGGTAGTAGAAGTACTCAGGCGTAGCAGCATTAGTAGTAATAGTAGTAGTAGTAGCCGAAGTAGTGGTATTAGTGATAGTAATAGTTGTAGTAGGAGAAGCAGTAATAGTAGTAGTAGTCGCAGAAGTAGTTATTGTTGTTGTTGTTGTTGTTGTTGTTATAGCAGTAGTAGTAGATGTAGATGTTATAATAGTTGCAATAGTAGTAGTAGTAGTAGTGGTAGTAGTAGTGGAAGTAGTAATAGTAGAATTAGTAGTAGTGGCAGTAGATGTAGTAGAGTAGTAGTAGGAGTAGTGGTAGTAGTTGTAGTTGGAGAACTTTTGGTAATTGTCATAGGAGTAGTAACAGTCATAGTAGTAGGAGTAGTAGCAGTAGCAAGAGTATTTGTAGAAGTACTAGTAGTATTAGTAGTAGTAGTAGTAGTAGTCCATGGAGTTGTAGTAGTAGTAGTAATGGTAGCAGTTGTAGTTGGAGTTCTAGGAGTACTTGTAGTATTAGTAATTATAGTAGTAGTAGTAGTAAAAGTAGCAGTAGTATTAGTATTAGTAGCAGCAACAGCAGTAGTAGGAGCATTAGTTGTAGTATTAGTAATAGTAGCAAAAGTTGCAGTACTAGCAGCATCAGTAGCATAGCACTGATAGTAGCAGTAGTAGTTGTTGTTGTTCTATTTGCTATAGTCATAGTCGTAGTATTAACAGTAGCAGTTGTTGTTGTAGAAGTAATAGTAGTAGTAGTACCAGCAGCAGCAGTAGAGGTGGCTATAGCAGTACTACTTGTAATTGTAGTTCTGGTATTAGGCATAGATGTAGCAACAGTACTTGTAGTTGTAGTTGTAGTAGTAGTGTAGTAGTAGAAGCAGTAGTAGTAGCAGTAGAGGTGGTAGTAGTAGTAGTATTAGAACTAGTTGTAGCAGTAGCAGTAGTAGCTGTAGTAGTAGCAATTGGATTAGTGGCAGAAGTCGTAGTAGAAGTATTAGCAGAAGTCGTAGTAGTAGAGGTTGTAGTAGTAGTACTAGTAGTAGTAGTAGTAGTAGTAGTAGTAGCAATCGCAGTAGTAGTAGTAGCAGTAGCTGTAGAAGTTGTAGTAGTAGTAGGAGTTATAGTAGTAGCAATAGGAATAGTAGTAGTTGTTGTAATAGTAGTAGTGGTGGTGGTGGTGGTAGTAGTACCAATAGCAGTAGTTGTAGTATTCATAATAATTGTAGCAGTAATAGTTGTAGTAGAAGTAGTAGTAGTAATAATAATGGTTGTAGTAGTAGTAGTAGTAGTTGTTGTAATAGAAGAAGTAGTGGTAGTAGTAGCTGTAGTAGGAGTCATAGTTGTAGTAGAAGTAGTAGCAGTAGCAGCAATAGTAGTAGCAAGAGTAGTAGCTGTAGTTGTAATATTTAAGGTAGTAGTAGTTGTTGTTGCAGTTGTAGTAGTAGTAGTAGTGGTACTAGCAGTTGTAGTAGTAGTAGCGGTAGTAGTAGTTATTGTTGTAGTAGTAGTAGTAGTAGTCATAGTAGTTGTAATAGCTGGAGTAGTAGTAGTGAAATTAGTAGTAGTAGTCGTAGTAGTAGTAGCAGGAGTAGTTGTAGTTTTTGTTGTCATAATCATAGTAGTAGTAGTATCCTTAGTTGTAGTAGTAGTATTAGCAGCAGGAATTGGAGTAGTAGTAATATGTCTTTCAAAAAGTAGTTGTCGCTATAGCAGCAGAAGTAAATGTAGTAGTTGTTGTTGTAGTAGTAGCACCATTAGAAGAAGTTCTAGTAGCAATAGTAGTTGTAGTATTAGGAGTGGTAGTAGTAGTGGCAGCAGTTGTAGTAATAGCAGTAGTTGTAGAAGTCATTGTAGAAGTAGTAGAAGTAGTACCCGAAACAGCAACAGGAGTAATAGTAGTAGTAGTTGTTGTTGTAGTAGCTGTTGTAATAGTAGTAGTAGTAGTAGTACTAGCGGGAATATGGGTAATAGTTGTTGAATTAGTTGTAATAGTAGTAGTAGCTCTAGCAGTAGGTGTAGTAGCAGTAGTAGTAGTAGTATTAGTAGAAGTTGTAGTAGGAATAGTAGTAGGAGTAGGAGTTGGTCTAGGGATAATAGTAATAGTACTATTAGTAGTGGTAGTAGTAGTAGCAGTAATAGCAGTACTTGTACTTTGAGTAATAGTAGTTGTTGTTGTAGCTTTAGTAGTGGTGGTAGTATTTATAGTAGATGTAGTAGCCATAGAAGTAGTAGAGGTAGTAGTAGGAGTAGCTGTAGTAGTCGTATGAGTAGTAGCAGTAGCAGTTGTTGTTGTTGTTGTTGTTGTTGTTGTTGTAGTAGTAGTAGTAGTAGTAGTAGTAGTATTAGTAGTTGTAGTAGTCATAGTATGAGTAGTAGTTATAGTAGTAGTAGTTGAAGTCATAGTAGTAGAAGGAGGAGGAGTAGTAGTCATAGTAGTAGTAGCAGGAGTAGTCGTAGCAGTAGCAGCAGTAGTAGTAGAAGTAGTTGTAGTACGAGTAACAGCAGCAGCAATAGCAGCATAAGTAATAATAGAAGTAGTTGAAGTAGTAGTAGTAGTAGTATTATCAATACCAGTTGTTGTTGTAGTAGTACTAGTAGTAGTAGAAGAAGAAGAAGTAGTAGTAGTAGTAGTCGTAGTCATATTATCAATAACAGTTGTTGCAGTAGTTGTAGTAGCTGTTGTAGTAGTACTAGTAGCATTAGTAGTAGTAGGAGAAATAATAGTAGTAGTAGTAGTAGTGCTAGATGTAGTAGTAGTAGTTGTAGTAGTAGTAGTTGTGGTAGTAGGAGGAGGAGGAGTAGTAATAAGAGTAGGTGTAGTAGTAGTAATAGTCCTGGTAGTAGTTGTAGTAGTAGTAGTAGTAGTAGTAGTAGTAGTAGTAGTAGTAGTAGTAGTAGTAGTAACAGTAGTTGCATTAGTAGTAGCAGTAGTAGCAGCATTAGTAATAGTTGATATTGTAGAAGTAGTGACAATAGTTACAGTAGCGATAGTAGGAGTTGGAGTAGTACTAGTTGTGACAGTATCAGTCGTAGTTGCAGTAGAGGCAGAATTAACTACAGTAGTAGCAATAGTAGTTGCAATAGGAGTAGTTGTTGGAGTAGAAGTACGAATAGTAGTAGTGGTGGGGTAAGAGTAGTCATAGTTGCAATAATAGTAGTAGTAGTAGTAGGAGTGGTAGTTGTAGTAGTAGTAGTAGTAGGTAGTTGTAGTAGTGTAGTGGCAGTTCTATCAGTTGCAATAGCAGTAGTTGTAGCAACTACAGCAGTTGTTTTCATACCAGTAGTAGTAGTAGGAACAATGGTAGTTGCAGTAATAGTAGCAGCAATACATGTAGCAGTAGGAGTAGATGTACTAATAGTAGTAGTAGTGGTGCTAAGAGTAGTCATCGTCACAATAATACTAGTAGTAGTAGTAGTCGTAGTGGTATTAGTAGAAGTAGTAGCAGTAGTAGCAAGAGTAATAGTAGTTGTAGAAATAGTTGGAGCAGTAGCAGTAGTAGTAGAAGTACTAGTAGTTGCAGTAGTTGTAGCAGTAGTAGCAACAGTAGTTGTAGTGGTAGTAGTAGCAATAGCAGCAGTAATTGGACTAGTGGTAGTTGTAGCAGTTGTAATAGCAATAGGAGGAGGAGGAGGAGGAGTAGTAGCCAAGTAGTAGTAGCAGCAGTAGGGGGAGTAGTACTAGTACTTGTAGTAGTAGTTGTAATAGTAGTAGCAGTAGTAGCAGTAGTGGCAGTAGTTATAATAGCAATAGTCGCACTTGTAGTAGTAGTAGTGGTAGTGGCAGTCATAGTAGCAGTAGAATTAGCATTAGCTGTAGTAGTAGCAATTGCAATAGTAGTAGCAGTAGTAGTAGCAGTGGTATTAGTAGTATTAGTGTTGGTAGCTGTACCGATAGTAGTAGCGGAAGCAGATGCAGTAGTAATTATAGTAGTAGTAGCCGTAATAGCAGTAGTAGTTGCAATTATGGTAGTCACAATAGCAGTAATTGTAGAAGCAGCGATTGTTGTTGTAGCAGTAGCAGTAGTTGTACCAGTAGTAGTAGTTGTTGTTGTATTAGTAGCGACACTTGTAGTAGCTGTAGAAGAAGTAGTACTAATAGTAGTAGTAGTGGTGATAAGAGTAGTTGTAGCAACAACAATAGTTGGAGTTGTAGTAGTAGTAGTAGCAATGGTAGTAATAGGAGTGGTAGTTGTCGTAGTAGCATTAGCAATAGTAGCAATAGTAACAGTAGTTATCGTAGTAGTAGTTGTAGTAGTGTGGTAGTAGCAGTAGTTGGACTAGTAGTTATAGTAGTAGTAGTCTGGTATTAGCAGTAGTAGCAGTAGTAGTAGTAGAAGTTGCAAAAGTAGTAGTAGTTGCAGTAGCGAAAGCAGCACCACAAGTAGTAGGAGCAGTAGTAGTAGCAATTGTAGTAGTAGTAGTAGTATTAGTAGTAGTGGTAGTATTTGTAGTGGCAATAGCAGTAGTAATTGGACTAGTAGTTGCTATAGTAGTTGTAATATTAGTAGTAGTAGAAGTAGTAGTGGCAGTACTAATTCTAGTAGAAGTAGAATTAGCTGTAATAGAGTAACAATAGTAGTAGTAGTAGTAGTAGCAGTAGCAGCAGTAGTAGAATTAGTACAATTAATCATCTTCGATCAGCAAGAATAGTGGAGTAGTAATAGTAAGCAGTAGTAGCAGTAGCAGACGTTGTAGTATCAGTACTGTAGTAGAAGGAGCAGTAGTTGTGACAGTAGTGGTAGTAGTAGGAGAAGTAGTAGAAGTAGCAATAGCTATAGTCATAGTCATAGTAGTAGCAGTTGTTGCAGTAGTCATAGTGGTAGTAGCATTAGTAATAGTAGTAATAGTTGCAGTTGTAGCAGTAGTAGTAGCTGTAGTAGTGTCAGTAGTATTAGTAGTAGTAGTAGCAACAGAAGTAGTTCCAGTTGTAGTAGCTGTAGTAGTAGTAGTAGTAGAATTAGTAGCAGCATTACCAGCATTATTAGCAGTAACAACAGTAACAACAGCAGGAGAAGGAGGAGTAGTAGTACTTACTATAGCAATAGTAATAGTAGGAATACTTGTGTCATTAGCTATAGTTGTCGTAGTACAAGTAGTAATAGTATTAGTTGTAGTAGTAGTTGTAGTAGTAATAGAAGAAGTAGTACTAGCAGGAGTAGTTGTAGTAGCAGTAGGAATACTTCTGGCATTTGCTATAGCAGTTGTAGTAGCAGTAGTAGTAGTACTAGCTGTAGTAGTAGTTGTAGCAGTAATAGAAGAAGTAGTACTAGCAGCAGTAGTAGTAGCAATAGTAGTAGTTGTTGTAGTCCTAGTAGTAGTTATTGTAGTAGCAGGAGTAGTAGTAGTAGCAGAAGTGGCGGTAGTTGTAGTAGTAATAGCAGTAGTGGTGGCAATAGTAGTAGTATTAGCTGTAGTAGAAATAATAGCAGTAGTAATTATAGCAGCAACAGTAGCAGTTGTTATAGTAGGAG
>RXID01016638.1:28539-41449 GCA_005019695.1 Trichopus zeylanicus subsp. travancoricus
AGCAGCAGTAGTAGTAGCAGCAATAGTAGCTATAGTAGTTGCAGTAGTAGCAATAGTAGCAACAGTAGTAATAGTAGCAGCAGTAGTAGTATTCATACTAGTAGTAATAGCAGAAAAAAGGTAGTTGGAGCAGCAGCAGTAGCAGTTTTAGTAGTAGTGATAGTAGCAGTAGTGGTTTCTCTAGCAGTAGCAATAGCAGTAGGAGTAGCAATAGTAATAGTAGTAGCAGTAGCAGCAGTATTAGAAGTAGGAAGAGTAGCAGTAGTAGTAGTTGTTGTAGGAGTAGCTATAGTAATTTTAGTAGTAGGGGCGCTAGTTACACCAGGTGTAGCAATAGTAGTAGTAGTTATTGTAGTTGTTGTAGGAGCAGCAGCTGCAGCAGAAGTAGTGGTAATAGTATTAGAAGTCTGAGTAATAGTTGTAGTAGTAGTTAGAAGAGTAGTAGTAATAGTAATAGTAGCAGTAGGTGTAGTTGCAGTAGTAGTTGTTGTTGTAATTGTAGTTGTAGTTGTTGTTGTAGTAGTGGTTGTATTAGTAGTAGTAGTAGCAGTAGTAGTATTAGTACGTATAATAGTAGTAGTAGTAGTAGAAGTAGTAGTAGGAGTAGTAGTTGTAGTAGTCGTAGTTGTTGTTGTTGTTGTTGTAGTAGTAGTAGTAGTAGGAGTTGTAGTAGTAGGAGTAATAGTTGTAGTAGTCATAGTTGTTGTTGTAGTAGTAGTAGTAGCAGTAGTAGGAGGAGTTGTAGTAGTAGTAGTAGGAGCAGCAACAACAATAGCAGCAGTAGCTGCAGAAGTAGTAGTTGTTGTAGTAGTAGTTGTTATTGTTGTAGCAGTAGTAGTAGTAGCTTGGAGTAGCAATAGTAATGGGAGTAGCCGGAGTAGTTCAAGTACTACTAGTTGTAGTAGTTGTATTAGCATGAGTTGCTACAGTAGTTGCAGTTGTAGTAGTTGTAGCAGTAGTAGAAGCATTAGTAGTAGCCGTAGTAGTGGCTGTAGTAATAGCAATTGCTATAGCAGCAGCAGTAGTAGTTGTTATTGTTGTTGTAATATCAATAGCAAAAGTAGTAGCAGTATTAGTAGCAATAGTCGCAGTGTCTGAAGCAGTAGTAGTTGCATTAGCAAATTAGCAATAGTACTAGCAATAGCAACTATAGCGGTAGTAGTAGTACTTGCATTGGTAGTAGTGGTGGTCATAGTAGCAGTAGCAATTATAATTGTATTGTAGTAGTAGTAATATTAGCAGTAGTAGGAGTAGTAGGAGCACTAGTTGTAGTGGTAGTATTAGTAATAACAGTAGCAATAGTAACAGTAGTAGTAGTTGCAGTAGAAGTCGTAGCTATAGTAGTAGTTGTACTACTTGAAGTGGAATGAGAAGTAGCAATAGAAGTAGTAGTAGTAGTGGTAGTAGTAGGAGAATTACTTGTAGTAGCAATAACCGTAGCAATAGTCATAGTAGTGGCTGCAGTAGTAGTAATAGTTGAATTAGTACTAGTAGTCGCAGTAGTAGTAGTAATAGTAGTAGTAGTCGCTGTACTTGTAGTAGTAGCTGTAAAAGTAGTAGTTGTTGTTGTAGTAGTGGTAGTAGTAGGAGTAGTAGTAGAAGTAGTAGTAGCCATAGTCATAGTCATACTAGTCGTAATAGTTGTAGCAGTAGTAGCAGCGGTAGTTGTAGTAGAAGAAGTAGTACTAGTGGTAATAACCGCTATTGTAGTCGTAGCAGTAGGAGTAGTAGCAATAAAAGATGTAGTAGTAATCGTCGCAGTAGTAGTTGTTGTTATTGTACTAGCGATTGTGGTAGTAGTTGTTGTACTCGTAGTAGTGGTAGCAACAGTAGTAGTATCATTGGTCATGGAAGTAGTAGTAGTAGCAGTATTAATAGTAGTAGTAGTTGTAGTAGTGGTAGTGTTAAAAAGTAATAGTAGTAGCTGTAATAGCAGTAGCAGTAGTAGTAGTAGTTGTTATTGTTATTGTAGTTGTACTAGTAGTAGTAGTAGAGGAGGTAGTAGTAGTAGTAGTATTAGTATTTGTAGTAGTCATTATACTAGTACTAGTAGCAGCAGCAGTAGTAGTAGTTGTTGTCATAGCAGTAGTTATAGCAGTAGCAGTAGTAGTAGAAGTTGCATTGGTAGCAGTAGTAGGGGTTGTTGTAGTTGCAGGAGTAGTAGCAGTAGTAGCAGTAGTAGGATTAGTAGGAGTTGACGGAGGAGTAGCAACCGTAGCAGTAGTAGCAGAAGTAGTTGTAGCAGCAGTAGGAGTAGTACTACTAGCAATAATAGTAGTAATAGGATTAGTAGGAGTTGACGGAGGAGTAGCAACCGTAGCAGTAGTAGCAGAAGTAGTTGTAGTTGTATTCGTGGTAGTAGTAGTATCAGGTGTATCTGTTGTAGTAGTAGTATCTTTAGCAGCAGCAGCAGCAGTATTAGTAGCAGTAGGAGTAGTAGTAGTAGTAGTAGCAATAGTAGTAGCAATAATAGCAATAATTGTAGTAGAAGCAGTAGGAATAGTAGCTATTGTAGTTGTAGTAGTAGTAGAAGTAGCAGTAACAATAGAAGTGGTAACAGTAGTAGTAATAGTAACAATAGTTGTAGTAGTAGTACTAGTTGTTGTTGTTGTTGTAGTAGAAGAAGATGTTGGAATAGTAATTGTAGCAATTGTAGCATTCGTAATAGTAGTAGTAGCTGTTGCGGTAGTTGCAGTAGTAGTTGTAGCAGTAGCTGTAGCGGTAGTTGTAGTAGTAGTAGTAGCAGTAGAAGTAGCATTAGTTGTGGTAGCTAGAGTTGAAGTAGTAGTAGGAGTAGCAGATGCAATAGAAGCAATAGAAGTATTAGTTGAAGCAGTAGTAGTAGTAGCCATAAAAGTAGTAGCCACATTAGTAGAAGCCATAATAGTAGAAGGCATAGTAGCAGTGGCTGCTATAGTATTAGTAGTAGTAGAAGTTTTAGGAGGAGTAGTAGTAGTAGTAGCAATAGCATTAGTAGCTGTAGTAGAACTAGTAGTCGTAGTAGTCATAGTAGAAGCAGTAGTAGGATTAGCAATGGTTTTAATAGCAGCAGTAGCAGCAGCAGCAATAGTAGCAGCAGCAATAGTAGCAGCAGTAGTAGTGGCTATTGCAGTAGTAGTAGAAGTAATAACAGTATCAGTAGTGGTAGTAGTAGCAATAGTCGTAGGAGTAGCAGTTATAGTACTAGTAGTTGTTATTATCGTTGTTGTAGTTGCAATAGTTGTAGTAGCAGTGCTAGTAGTTATCGTAGTTGTAGTAGCAGTGCTAGTAGTTATCGTAGTTGTAGTTGCAATACTTGTAGTAGCAGTACTAGTAGTTATCGTAGTTGTAGTTATAGTAGTAATAGTAGTAATTGTTGCAGTTGTATTGATAGTCATAGTAGTAATAGCAAAAGAAGTTGCATAAGTAGTAGCTGAAGAAGTAGCAAAATTAGTAGTATTTGTAGTTATAGTATTAGTAGCTGAAGTGGTAGTAGTTGAAGCAGAAGTAGTAGTAGAAGTAGTTGTAGTTGTAGCAGGAGTGGTAGTAGCACTAGCGACAGTAATAACGGTTGTAGCAGCATCAGCAATAGCTGGAGCAGCAGCAGTAGGAGTAGTAGGTGTAGTAGTGGTGGTAGCAGCAGTTGGAGTAGTAGCGACAGCAGTAGTAGTAGTGACAGTCGCCATAGTAGTTGCAGTAGTAGTAGCCGTAGTAGTTGGAGCTGTAGTAGTAGCAATAGGAGTAGTACTAGTAGTACTACTAGTAGTTGTTTTAGTAGTTGTAGTACTAGTTGTAGAAGTAACAGTAGTAATATTAGTAGCAGTAGTGGCAGTAGAAGCAACAACAGTAGTAGCAGTAGTTGTTGTAGCAATAATGCTAGCAGTAGTTGTTGAAGTTATTGTAGTCGCAATAGTTTGTACCCGCAGTAGCAGTAGTTGTTGTAGTTGTTGCAGCAGTAGCAGTAGTAGTTGTAGTAACAAAAGCAATAGTAATAGTCATGATATTAGTAGTTGTAGTAGTGGTAGAAGCAGTTATGGTAGCAGTAGTAGAAGCAGTAGTTGTAGAAGATGAAGTAGTTGTATGAGTAGAAGTTGTAGTTGTAGCACTAGTAGTAGCAGCAGTTATACAAGCAATAGTAGAAGTAGTAGGAGACAGTAGAAGTAGAAGTAGCAGTAGTAGTAATATTAGCAACAGCAGTAGCAACCTTAGTAGTAGTAGTCATAGTAGCTGTAATAGTAGTTGTTGTAGAACTAACTGCAGTAGTAGTAGTAGCAACAACAATAGTAGTAGTAAAATCAGTAGGAGTATCATAGTAGCAATAGAAGTAGTAGTAGCAATAGTAGTAGTTGTAGTAGTAGTAGCAGTAGCTATAGTTGTAGCAACAGTAATAGTAGCAGTAGTAGTAGCAGTTGTGGTAGTAGTAGCAGTAGAAGTAGTAGTATTATTAGCAGTAGTTGTTGTTGTGGTAGTAGTCATAGTGGAAGTGTATTTTCAGTAGTAGTCGTAGTAGCTATAGTAGCAATAGGAGCAATAGCAACAACAATAGTAGTAGTAGTATAAGTAGAAGTAGTAGCAATTTTAGTTGTCTTAGTAGTAGTCACAGTAGTAATAGTAGTAGCAATAGTAGTACAATAGTATTAGTAGTAGTAGCAATAGTAGTAGTAACAGGAGTAGTACTAGTAGTAGGTGTAATACGAGTAATAGGAGTAGCAGTAGTAGCAATGGTAGTAGTAGCAATCGTAGTAGTAATAGCGGCAAGAGTAGTTGTAGTAGTTGTAGTCGTAGTAGTGGAAGTATTAGTAGTTGTAGTAGTAGTAATAGTAGTAGTAGAATTACTAGTAGAAGCAGCAGTAGTAACAGTAGTAGTAAGAATAATAGTAGTAGCAGTAGTAGTTGTAGCAATGGTAGTAATAGTAGTAGTAGTTATTGTTGTTGTAGTAGTTGTTGTAGTAGTAGTATAGCAATAGTAGTAGTTGTTGTTGTTTTTGTAATAGCAGAAATAGTACCAAAAGTAGCTGCGGCAGGAGAAGTAGTTGTTGTAGCAGTAGTTGTAGTAGCTATAGTTGTTGAAGTAGTAGTAGTTTTAGCAATAGTGGCAATTGTAGCAGTAATTGTAGTAATAGCAGCGGTAGCTGCAGCAGCTATAGTAGTAGTATGTAGCAATAGTAGCTGCAATTGTAGCAGTAGTAGTCGTAGTCGTTATGGTAGCAGTAATAGTATTTGTAGGAATAGTAGAGGTTGCAGAAGTAGTCGTAGTAGGAGAAGTAGCGGTAGTAGCTGTAGGAGGAGGAGGAGAACTAGTAGTAGTAGTACTAGTACTAGTAGTAGTAGTCATAGTAGTAGTATTATAGTAGTAGTAGCAGTCGTGATAGTAGTAGTAGTGGTAGTAGCAGAAGTAAAAGTAGTAGTAGTGGCCGCAATTGAATAAGTAGTAATAGTAGTAGTAGTAGCAATAATAGTAGTAGTAGTAGCAGTGGTAGTAGTTGTGATAGTAGTAGCTGCAGTACAAGTAGTAGTAGTCATAGCAGAAGTAGCATTATTAGTAGTAGTAGCAGTAAAAGTAGTAGTAATAGTAGTAGTAATAGCAGTAGTAGAGACAACAGTAGCAATAGAAGCTAGATTCTTAGTAGCAGCACTAGTGGAAGTAAGACCAGCAATTGTCGTTATAGAACTAGTTGTAGTAGTAGTCATTGTAGTAGTAGTAGTTGTAGTAGTAGTTATTATTGTTGTTGTTGTAGTAGTAGTTGTTGTTGTTGTTGTCGTTGTTGTTGCACTAGTAGCAGTTGTTGTTGTTGTTGTAGTAGTAGTAGTAGTATTAGTTGTTGAAATGGTAGTAGTAGTCGTTGTGGTACTAGCAATAGTATTATTAGTGGTTGTAAAAGTAGTAGGAGAAGTAGCAGAAGCCGTAGTAGTAGTAGTAGCACTAGTAGCAATAGTAGCCGTAGAAGTAGCAGTAGAATCAATGTTTGCAATAGTAGCAATAGTAGTGGTAGTTGTACCAGTAGTAGAAGCAACAGCAGTAGTTGAAATAATAGTAGTAGTAGCAGTAGTTGGGGGAGTAGTAGTAGTCATAGTAGCAGTAGCGGTTGTAACATTAGTAGTTATAGTGGTAGTAGTCATCTGAGAAGCTATTATAGCAGCAGTAGTAGTAGTAGCATAAGTAGTTGTAGTAGGAGAAGTAGTTGTATTAGGAGTAGTAGTTGTTGTTGTAGTTGTAGTTGCAGTTTTAGTAGTAGCAGTAGTATCAGTTGTTGTAGTAGTAGTAATAGCACCACTTGTAGCTGAAGTAGCAGCAGCAGAAGTAGAGACATATTAGTCATAGTCATAGTTGCAATAGTAGCGGTAGTAGCAGTAGTGGCAACAGTGGTTCCAATAGTAATATACATAGCAATAGTTGTAGAAGCAATTTTAGTAGTAGTCGTAGTAGTATAAATAGAAATTGTAGCAATAGAAGTAGCAACAGTAGTAGTAGAAGTAGTAGTAGTTATAGTGGTAGTAGTGGAAGCAATAGTAGTTGTATTAGTAGTAATAGTTGTAGTTGTTGTAGTAGAAGTAGGAGTAGTAGTAGTAGTAGGAGTTGGAGTAGTAGTTGTAATACTAGTAGTAGTAGCAGGAGGTGTAGGCGTTGGAGCAGGTGTAGGAGCAGCAGTTGGAATAGTTGTAGTAGTAGTAACAGCTGCAGTAGTAATAGTGTTAGTAGTAGTAGCAGTAGCAATAGCAGCTACAGTAGAAGTAGTAGCTGTATTAGTTGCATCAGAAGTGGTAGTAGTAGTATTAGTTGTAGTAGTAATTGTAGTGGGAATCAGAGTAGTCGTATCAGTAGTTGGTTTATGTGGAGTAGTAGTAGTAGAAAGAGTAAGAGTAGGAGGAGGAGGAGGAGGAGGAGGAGTAGTAGTAGCAGGAGCAAGAGGAGGAGTAGTAGTAGCAATAGCAGTAGAAGCAGCAGTAGAAGCAATAGTAGTTGTAGGAGCAGTAGTTATAGTAGTAGGAGTAGTAATATAGTAGTAGTAGTAGTAATAGTAGGAGCAGTAGCAGTAGTAGCAGTCGTAGTAGTAGTAGTATAAGTAATGGTGGTATTAACAGTAGTAATAGTTATCAGTACTAACGGTCATAGTAGTAATAATAGTTGCAGTAGTAGCAGCAACAGTAGCAACAATAGTAGTAGTAATAATAATAGTAGTAGTAGAAGAAGAAGAGGAAGAGGAAAAAGAAGAAGAGGAACTAGTAGTTGTTGTTGTTGTTGTAGTAGTAGTAGTAGGAATAGATGTAAGAGTCGAAGTAGTAGTCGTAGTACTAGTAGTAGTAGTAGTATTAGGAGTAGTAGTCGTCATTGTTGTAGTTGTCAGAGTAGCAGTAGTAGTAATAGCAGTAATTTTAGGAGTATTATTAATAATTGTAGTGGTAGTGATAGGAAAAATTGGAGTGGCAACTACTACTACTACTCCAACTCCGGCTCCTACCACTACTACTACTCCTCCTACTATTGCGACTACCACTCCTACTCCTACTCGTACTACTGCTAGCACAACTGCTACTACTAGCACAACTACTACTACTACTACTACTACTAAACTACTACTACTACTTTGACTCTGGCTCCTTCCACTACCACTACTATTCCTGCTCCTACTATTGCTAAAACTACTCTTACTACTGCTATTACTACTGCTCATACTACTGTCACTACTACTACAACTACTACAACGATTGCTACTGCAACTATGACTATTACAACTGCTGCTGCTACTACTACCACTACTATGACTACTACTATTACTACTACTGCTTCGACTCATACTCGTACTACTTCTACTACTACTACAACCATTGCAACTACTGCTACAACTACGACTACTACTATGACTGCTACTACAACTACTGCTACTACTACTATTAGTAAAGTGAATACTACTACTTCTACTATTACTACTGTTATTACTACTACTACTAATACTACTATTGAGACTACTAGTACTAATTCTACTACTACTGCTGCTGCTACTACTATGACTACTGCTACAGTTACTGCTACTACAACCAATCTACTTCTATTACCACTACTGTTACTACTACTACTACCGCTACTTCTCATTCCGCTTCAACTGGCACTACTACTGCTATAGCTACTACTTCTATTGCAACTATTGCTATGACTACTATGACTACTTCTACGGTTACTACTAATACTACCACTACAACAATTGTTGCTACTGCTAATATTACTACTACAACTACAATTGTTAGTACTACTGCTACAACAACTATTGCCACTACTAACGATGCTACTGCTACTCCTACTACTAACACTACTACTACTAGTTATGCAAGTGCTAGTACTACTGCTTTCGCTACTACTGTTACTATTACTACTACTGCTAATGCTACTACTACTTGTACTTATACTGCTACTACATCTGCTATTGGCACTACTGCAACTACCACAACTACTGCTACTATTACTGTTGTTGCTGGTACAACTACAACTAGAACTACTTCTGTTGCAATGACTACTACTACTATTATGGCTACTACTACTGCTTCTACTACTACTATTGCTACAACTACTACTACTGCTACAACTACTAGCACTCTAACTATTACTACTACTTCTACTACAATAGCTACTACTGCTGCTGCTACTACCACGATAACTACTTCTACTGCTGCTATAACTGCTACTGCTACTGCTACAACTACCACTCGTACTACAACTCCTACTACTACTAGTACTACTACTTCTACTATTATTGCTATTATGACTAGTCTGACCACCACTACTACTACTATTAGTACTACTACTCTTACTGCTACTACTACTGCTACTGTTATAACTGTTGCTGCTGTGGCAACCACTATTACAACTGCTAGTACTACAAATACTACTACTACTGCTACTGCTGCTACTACTACTTCTACTTTGGCGACTACTATTGCTATATCTACTAATAATACTACTACTAATACTACTCCAACTACTACAACTACTGGAAATACTACTAAAAATGCTACTTTGACTGCTAGTACTATTTCTACTACTACTCCTACTTCGACTATTGCTACTACTATTACTGCTATTGCTACT
The DNA here is from genome assembly GCA_005019695.1 of Trichopus zeylanicus subsp. travancoricus. Taxonomy (NCBI): domain Eukaryota; kingdom Viridiplantae; phylum Streptophyta; class Magnoliopsida; order Dioscoreales; family Dioscoreaceae; genus Trichopus; species Trichopus zeylanicus. Next base: position 37,601 of record RXID01016638.1, read on the forward strand.
AATAGAGCTACTACGACTTCTACTACTACTACTCCTACTAACCCTACAGCTTCTATTGCTACCGAAACTATTGCCACTACTGCTACTACTACTACTTCTATTGTAACTACTACTAGTACCAGTACTACTCCTCCTCCAACTACTACTGCTACTACTACAACTACAGCTACTACTCCTACTACTATAGCTAATACTATTACTACTGCTACTACTACTATTGCCACTGCAACTACCGTCACTACTGCTACTGTTACTATAGCTATTATTACAACTACTACTACTAGTACTTGTACTACTACTCCTACTATGACTACTACTTATACTTCTACTAATACTATTACTACTACTACTGCTGCTATTGCTATTATAGCTAATATTACTACTAGTGCGATTACGACTAGTACTACAACTACTACTGCTACTACTCCAACTTATACTATTGCTATTGCAACTACTGCCAGGACAGCTATTGCTACTACGACTACTATTGCAACTACTACCACTAATACTATGACTGCTATTGCTACTACAACTACTACTGCTGCTGCTACTATTGCTTCTACTATTACTGCTACTACTACTACAACTACTACCACCGCAACAACTGCTACCATTGCTACATCTACTACTGCAATTAGTCCTATTGCTACTATTTCTACTGCAACTACTACTACTACTGCTTTTGCTACAGTATTGCTACTACTCCTCCTGCTATTGCTGTTGCTAGGGCTAAAAATACCGGTAGTACTGCTACTAATACTACTACCACTACTACAACTACTACTACTGGAACTACTACTACTGCTACTACTACCACTACCAATACTACGACTACTACTGCTGCTGCTACTGCCACTATTACTATTACTACTACTGCTACTACTGCTACTACCACCACGACTACTACTACAACTACTACTACTACTATGACTATGACTACGACTACCACTGTTACTACTACTTCTCCAACTACTACCCCTACTACTACTACTGCTACTACTATTACTACTGCTACTATTAAAACTATTAGTATTACTTCTACTACAACAACTACTACTACAACTACTAATGCTACTACTCCTACTGCTATGACTACCCCTACTGCCACTACATTTACTATTACTACTACTCCTACTTTTGCTATTACTAAAACTACTATTGCAACTACTAGTTCTACTATTGCTAGTACTAGTGCTACCGCATTGTTGCTACTGTTGCTACAATTGCAAATGCTACTACTACTGCTAGAGATATAGCTACTATTGTTGCTAATACTGCTATTACTTCTGCTACACCAAAAACTATAGCAACAGCAACAACAACAACAACAACAACAACTACTACTTCTATAACTATAACAACTACTACAACTATTGCAGATACTACAACTACTACTACGGCTACTACTACTGATGCCACTACCATTACTACCACAACAACTAGTACTATAGCTACTACTCGAGATACTACTACTACTACAACTACTAGTACTTCAACTACTACTACTACTCCTATTACTACCGATATGGCGACAATAACAACAACAATAACAACCACTACTACTACTGCTGTTACTACTCATACTACTACTACTCCTCCTTCTCCTACTACTACTACCACTAATGCTACAACAACTACTACTACTACAACAACAACTACTGCTACTATGATTACGACTACTACTACAACGATAACTACTATAACTACAACTACTAGTACTACAACTACTCTCCCTACTACTCTAACTAGTACTACTATTATTATTATTATTACTACTACTACTACTTATTGTTATTCTTCTTCTTCTTCTGCTACTACTACTCCTCCTCCTACTACACCTACTACTACTACTATAGCTACTATTTCTCCTACTTAGACAACTACTACTACTATTGGTACTACTACTCCTCGTCCTCCTCGTCCTCCTACTTCTTCTCCTCCTCCTCCTCCTCCTTCTACTGCTACTAGTCCTCCTACTACAACAATTATTACTTCCACAACTACAACTATTTCTAATATTCATCCTTGTACTACTACTGCTACTACTACCATTACTACTACTACTCCTCCTACTGGTATTACAACTACTATAGCTACTGCTAGTCCAACTATAGTTGCTATTGCCACTAAAAATACTACCATTACTACTTCCACTACTAGTACTATAGTTACTACTGCTACTACTATTGCAACTGCTCGTACTGCTACTGCTACTACTACCGCTCCTACTACTTCATTTGCTGCTATTATTACTACTACTACAACTATTGCTACTACTATTGCTACTACATCTACTACCACTGCTACTAATACCACTACACTATTGCTATAACTTCTTCTACTACTACTATTGCTATTACACTACTACTAAAATAGCTACTGCTGCTACTACAACAACTGCTACTACCACTCCTACTATTATTACTACTACGACTACAATTACCACCGATACTACTACTATTAGTACTACTGCTCCTACTGCTACATCTACTGCTTCTACTATTACTGCAACTACTACTAACTACTACTACTACTGTTACAACTACTGCTACTAGTACAACTATTACTACTGTAGCTACTACAATGACCACTATTGTTGCTACTACAACTTCTGCTACAACTAATATTTCTATTTCTGCTTCTACTTTTGCTGCTACTACTAGTACAGCTACCAATACTGGTACTACTAATACCACTGCTACAACTACAACTACTATTGCCAATACTACCACAAATGCTACTACGACTACTATAGCTACTACTACCACCACCACTAATACTACTACTACCAATGTTACTACTACTATAACAGTAACTACTACAGCTAATAAAACTTCTACTGCTACTACGACTACTACTGCCACTACAACTGCTACTCTAATTGCTTGTATTGCTACTGCAATTACTGCCACTACTGCTACTACTACTATTACTATTACAACAACTACTGCTATTACTAGTACTACTCCTCCTCCTCCTACTACTGCTAGTACTGCTACTAATACTACTGCTGCTACTGCTGCTGCTGCTACCGCTCCTACTACTACTACTATTGCTACTACTATTGCTAATCCAACTACCACTGCTACTATGACTGTTGTTGCTACTGCTACTACAACTCCGGCTGCTACTATTTCTAATGCAACTATGGCCACTACTGCTACTGCTTCAACAATGACTATTACAACACCTACTATTAGTACAAGTACTACTCCTCCTACTATGACTGCTACTTCTACAACTACTATAGCTACTACTACTACCACAGCTATTGCTACTACTACTGCTACTGCTACAGCTACTATTACTACTACTACTACTACTACTATAGCTAAAACTATTACTACGTCTACTACGACTGCTATTGCTACTATTGCTGCTGCAACTACTGCTAGTATAGCTACTGCTGCTACTACTACTACTACTACTACTACTACTATGGCTACAACTATTACTAATGCTAATAATAATGGTCATATTGTTACTAATACTGCTGCTACTACTACTACTACTACTACTACTACTACTACTACTACTACTGCAACTGCTACTCCTCCTACAACTACTACTATAACAACTACTACCACTACTAATACTACTACTACTAGATCTTCTACTTCTACTACTACTGCTACGGCTACTACCACTACAGCAACAACTGCTACTACTACTACTATAGGTACTACTACTACTACTACTACTACTACTACCACCACCACCACCACCACCACCACCACTACCTCTAGCACTACTACTACAACTACTACTGCTACTGCAACTACTGCTGCTACTACTACTACTACTATTACTCGTACCACTGCTACTACTGCTGCTATTGCCACTGCTACT
>RXID01016640.1:0-17622 GCA_005019695.1 Trichopus zeylanicus subsp. travancoricus
GTAGTAGCAGTAGTAGTAGTAGTAACAATAGTAGTGGTAGTCGTAGTGGTTGGAGAAGCATCAATAGTACTTGTGGTAGTAGTAGCAGCAACAACAACATTAGTAGTAGTAGTATTAATACTAGCAGCAGTCATAGCAATGGTAGCTATAGGAGCAATAGTAGCAACAACAGTAGTAGTTGTGGTTATTGATATAGTAGCATAACTAGTAGTAGTAGTAGATGAAGTAATAGTTATAGTAGAAGCAGTAGGATTAGTAGCGGCAGCAGCAAAAGTAGTACTAATAGTAGTCGTAACAGTAATAGCAGCAGTGGTAGTAGTAGTTAGGGAAGCATCGATAGTACTTGTAGTAGTAGCGACAGCAGGATCAGCATTAGTAGTAGTAGTATTAATACTAGTAGCAGGCATAGCAATGGTAGCTGCAGTAGCAATAGTAGCACCAATAATAGTTGTAGTTGCATAAGTAGTAGTACTAGTAGTGGAAGTAATAGTTATAGTAGTAGTAGTAGTAGTAGTCATGTTGGTACTAGTAGTAGCAACAGTATTAGTAGCAGTAGTAGTGATAGTCCGAAGAGTATTATTAGTAGCAGTAGCATTAGTAGTAGTAGAAATAGTAGCTGAAGTGATAGTTGTAGTAGTAGTAGCAGTAGTAGCAGAAGCAGAAGTTGTAGTCGTAGTAGTAGTAATATTAGTACTAGTTGTATCAGTAATTGTGGCAGATATATTAGTAGCAATTGTTACAGTGGTAGTAGTTTTTGTTGTTGTTATTGGAGAGCTAGTAGTAGATCTAGTAGTAGAAGTAGTATTTGTTGTTGTAGTAGTAGTATTAGTTGCAGTAGTAGTATTTATTTTTGTAGTAGTTGTATTAGTAGCAGAAGTAGCAGTTGTAGTAGAAGTAGAAGCAATAATGGTAGAAGATGTAGTAGCAGAAGCAGGAGTAGTAGCAGTAGAAGTAGTGGTAGTAGTTAGTTGTAGCAGTAGTAGCCGTAGTAGTAGTGGTAGGAGTTGTAGTAGCAGTCGTAGTGGTAGTAGTAGTATCTACAGTAGTAGTAGTTGTAGTAATACAAGTAGAAGAGTAGTAGTAGTAATAGTAGCAGAAGTAGTGGTGGTGGTAGCAGTAGTAATACTCAGACTAGTAGAAGAAGTATTATTAGTTGAAGTAGCAGTTGTAGTAACAGCAGTATTAGTCGCAGTGGTAGTAGCATTAGGAGAAGTAGTTGTGAAAGCAATAGTAGTAGCTGTGTTAGTAGTAGTATTAGTAGTAGTAGCAGCTGTAGTAGTAGTTGTAGTAGTAGTGGTAGCAGTTAGTTGTAGCAGTAGTAGCCGTAGTAGTAGTGGTAGGTGTTTGTAGTAACAGTCGTAGTGGTAGTAGTAGTATCTACAGTAGTAGTAGTTGTAGTAATACAAGTAGAAGAGTAGTAGTAGTAGTAATAGTAACAGAAGTAGTGGTGGTGGTGGTAGTATTAATACTCATACTAGTAGAAGAAGTATTATTAGTTGAAGTAGTAGTTGTAGTAACAGCAGTATTAGTGGAAGTGGTAGTAGCATTAGGAGAAGTAGCTGTGTTAGCAGTAGTATTAGTAGTAGTAGCAGCAGTAGTAGTAGCACTAGTTGTAGCAACTGTAGTAGTTGTAGTAGTAGTAGGGACTGGATTAGGAGTATTGGTAGTGGTAGTAGTAGTTGCAGAAGTAGTAGTGGTAGTAGCAGTAGTAGTTGAAGTAGTTCTAATAGAAGTAGTATTCGGAGTGGTAGTTGGAGGAGGAATTTGGAGTTGGGATAGTAGTAGTAGTAGTAGCATCAGTAATGGTGGTAGTACTGGTAGTAGTAGTAGCCTTGGTACTGGTAGGAGTAGTAGCAGTAGTAATAGGGGTTGTTATAGAAATAGCACTAGAAGCAATAGTAGCAGTAGTTATTATAATAGTAGTGGTAGTAGTAGAAGTAGCATTAGTAGTAGTACCAATAGTTGTTGTAGTAGCAGTTGTCGCAGGAGAAGTAGTAGCAGTAGCAGTAGGAGAAGTTGTAGGAGTACCAGCTATAGCAGTAGTTGTAGTAGCAATTGTAGCAGAAGGAGAAAAAGTAGGTATAGTAGTAGTAGCAGTGATAGAAGAGACAGTAGCAGTAGCAGTATTGTCACTAACGTTAATAGTAGTAGTAGTAGTAGCAGCAGCAGCAGAAGTAGTAAGGGTAGCAACAGTAGCAGTAACAGAAGTTGTAGTAGTAGTACAAGTAGTATTAGTAGCAATAGTAATAGTAGTAGTAGTAGAAGTAGCATTAGTAGCAGAAGTAGTGGTGGTAGTAGTAGCAGTAGTAGCAGTTGTAGTGCTAGTAATTGTTGTTGTTGTTGTTGTAGTAGTAGTAGTAGTATTAGTAGTAGCAACAGCTACGATAGCATCCGTAGTAATTGTAAGAGTAGTAGTACAAGTAATAGTACAAGCAACAGAAATAGTTGCTGTAGTCATGGTAGTAGCAGCAGCTGAAGCAGTAGTACCAATTTAGTAGCAGAAGTAGTAGTTCGAGAAGTAGTAGGAGCAATAGTAGTAGTAGTAGTAGTAGTAGTTGCAATAGTAATAGTAGTAGTAATAGTGCTACAAGTAGTAGTGGTGGTGGTGCTAGTAGTAGTAGTTGTAGTAGTAGTACTAGCTGTAGTAATAATAGTAGAAGTAGTCATTGAAGTAGTAGTAGTAGTAATAGCAATAGTAGCAATAGCAGTAGTAGTTGTAGAAGTTGTTGGAGCAGCAGTAGTAGTAGTAATAGAAATAGCATCAACAGTAGTAGTAGTAGGAGTGTTAGTAGAAGTAGTAGTAATAGTAATGCTAGTAGTAGTAGGAGTAGTAGTAACCATAGTAGTAGTAGTTGTTGTTGTAGTAGTTGTTGTAGTAGTAGTAGTTGTTGTAGTAGTAGTAGTAGTAGTAGTAGTAGTAGTAGTAGTAGTAGTAGAAGTAGTCATAGTAGTAACAGTAGTAGTAATAGCAATAGCAACAGCAGTAGTAGTAGGAGTGTTAGTAGTTGTAGTAGTTGTAGTAATGCTAGTAGTAGTTGGAGTAGTAGTAGCCGTAGTAGTAGTATTTATAGTAGTAGTAGTAGCCGCCGTAGTAGTAGTAGTAGTCATGGTGGTAGTAGTGATAGCCGCCGTAGTAGTAGTAGAAGTAGTAGTTGCGGTGGTAGTAGTAGTAATAGCAGTAGCCTCAGCAGCAGTATTAGTAATAGGAGTGTTAGGAGTAGTAATAGTAGTTGTAGCCGGTGGAGTCGTAGGAGTCTTAGGATTAGTGATAGTATTAGTAGCAGAAACAACAATAGTAGTAGTAGGAGTAGTAGTGGCAATAGGTGTAGTCGTAGGATTAGTAGAAGTAGCTAAAGCAGTGGTAGTAGTAGTAGTAGTTGTTGTTGTAGTAGTAGTTATTGTTGTAGCAACAGCTGTAGATGTAGTGCAAGAAGCAGCAGCAGTAGTAGTAGTTATAGTCGTAGTAGTAGTAATAGTGGTAGTTGTAGTAGTAGTCATGGTTGTAGTACGAGTTGGTTTAGGAGTAGGAGTACTAGTAGTAGCAGTAGTTGTTGTTGTAGTAGTAGTAGCAGAAGTAGTAGTAGGAGTAGTAGTAGTAATAGTAGCAGCATCAGTAGTAGCAATAATAGAAGTAGTAGTAGTAGTAGGAGAAGAGTAGTAGAAGTAGTAGTTGTACTAGTTGCAGTAGTAGTAGTAGCAGCAACAACAGCAACAGTAGTACTAATAGTAGTAGTAGTACTTGTCGTGGTAGTAGTAGTAGCAATAGTAGTAGTTGTAGCAGTAATAGTTGTAGTAGTTGTCTTACTAGTTGCAGTAGTAATAGTTGCAGTAGTGGTAGCAATCATAATATTGGTAGTAGTAGTAGAAGTAGCAGCAGTCATTGGAGTAGGAGTAGAAATAGCACCAGTAGGAGTAGTAGTAGTAGTTGTTTAAGTAGTAGTGGTAGTAGTAGTTGTTGCTGTTGCATTAGCAGTAGCTCCATTAGTTTTATTTGTAGTAGTAGTTGTAGGAGAAGTCGTACTAGTACTAGTAGCAGAAGTAGTAGTAGTGCCAGCCGTAGCAGTACTAGTAGCGGTTGTTGCAGTAGGAGAATGTGTAGGTATAGTACAAGGAGAAGAAGTTGGTATAGTAGTAGTAGTAGCAATAGCAGCAATAGTAGCAGCTGCAGCAACAACAACAGTAGTAGTATTAGCAGAAGCGATAATAGTATTAGTAGTTGTAGGAGCAGTAGTAGTAGTAGCAGCAGTAGCAGTAGTAGTAGTAATGGTAGTAGTAGTACAAGCAGGTTTGATTAGTTGTGGTAGTAGTCTAAACAGTAGTTGCAGCAGCCGCAGACGGAGTAGTAGCAGAGTGTGCTAGTATAGTAGTAGCACTAGTTTAGTAGTCCGTAGTAGTAGTAGTAGCTAGTCGCATCATCTGCAACAGCATGTAGGTAGTTTTTGTTTAGTCGTTGTAGTAGTAGTATTAGTCGTAGCAGCAGGTCGTTAGTTGTCGTTTCGTGTGGTAGTAGTCGTATTCGTTAGCTGCAACAGCAGTAGTCGCTAGAAGTAGTCAGTTGCAGAAGTATTAGTAGTAGCTTTAGTAGCAGAAGTGGCAATAGTCGAGTAGTGTAGCCGCAGCAAGCAGTTGTAACTACACTACTAGTCGTAGTTTGGAGGCATATTCAGTAGTAGTAGTAGTAGTCGTTGGAGCATATTCAGTAGTAGTAGTAGTAGCTACAACAACAGTAGTTGTTGTAGTATTAATAGTAGTAGTGGTCATAGCAGTGGCAGCTATAGTAGCAGAAGTAGAAGAAGAAGTACTAGTAGTAGTCTTTGATGTGCTAGCAGAAGTAGTAGCAGCAGTAGTAGAAGTAATAGTTATAGTAGTAGTAGTAGTAATCGTGGTGGTATTAGTAGTAATGCTAGTAGTAGCAGTAGCAGTAGTAGCAGTACTCGTATTAGTAGGAGTAGCAGTAGTTGTAGTAATAGAAGTAGTCGTAGTAGGAAAATTAGTAGTCGTAGCATTAGTAGCTGTAGCTGTAGTATTAGTAGTAGTTGTTGTTGTGGTAGTAGTCGTTGTGGTAGTAGTAGTAGTAGTATTAGTAGTAGTCGTTGTAGTAGTAGTATTATTAGTAGTAGTAGAAATAGTAGTAGTAGTAGAAATAGTAGTTGTAGTAGTTGTTGCAGTAGCAATTGCAGTAGTCATAGCAGTCGTTATAGTAGTAGAAGTATTTGGAGTAGGTGTAGGTGAAGTTGTTGCTGCAGTAGTGGCAACAGTAGTAGCAGCTGTAATAGCTGTTGTAGTGGTTGTTGTTGTTATTATAGTAATAGTAGCTATTGTTGCAATGGTAGTAGTAGTTGCATTAGTAGTATTAGTAGTTATAATAGCAGTAGCAGATGTAGTTGCAATAGTAGCTATTGTAGTAGTGGTAGCAGTAGTAGCAGTAGTATTAGTAGTATTAGCAATAGTAGTTGTAATAGTTGTTGCTGTAGCAGTAGTTGCAGCAGTAGTTGTCATAGCAATAGTAGCAGCAATGTTAGTAGTTGTAGTAGTAGTAGCGACAACAGCAGCAGCAGCAGTAGTAGTAGTATTGGCAGTAGTAGGAGTAGAAGGAGAAATAGCAAAAGTAGCAGCAGTAGTAGTAGTAGTCTTGTAGCAATTGCTGCAATGGTAGTTGTTACAGTAGTGATAATAGTAGCAGTGGTAGTAGTGGTAGTAGTAGCAGTAGTAGTAGTAGCAGTTGTAGTAGTACGAGTAGCAGTAGTTGTTGTAGAAGTAGTGGTACTAGTAATAGTAGTAGTAATAGTACTAGAAGTTGTAGTAGTGGAAATAGAAGTAGTAGTAGTTTTAATAGACATAGTAGTAGCGGTTGTAATAGTAGTAGTGGTATTAGTAGTAGTAGCAGTAGTAGCATTAGTTGTAGCAAAAGTAGTAGTTGCAGAAGTAGCTATAGTAGTAGAAGTAGAAGCAATAGTAGAAGTAGTAATAGCAGTAGTAGTAGCCGCAGTAGTTGTAGTAATAGCAACAGCAGCAGTAATTGTTGTAGTATTGGTTGTAGCATTTGTAGCAATAATAGCATTAGTCATAGTTGAAGTAGTAGCAGCAGCAGCAGCAGCAGTAGTAGCCGTAGGGGTAGCAGTAGTAGTTGTAGCAAAAGTAGTACCCGTACTACTAGTTGTGGTAGTAGTAGAAGCAGTAGTATTAGTAGTAGTAGTAGTATTAGTAGTAGTATTAGTAGTAGTATTAGTAGTAGTAGTATTAGTAGTAGTAGTAGTAATAGCAGTAGTAGTAGCAATAGTAGTTGTAGTAGTTGTTGCAGTGGCAATTGCAGTAGTCATAGCATTCGTTATAGTAGCGAAAGTATTTGGAGTAGGTGTAAGTGAAGTTGTTGCTGCAGTAGTGGCAATAGTAGCAGCAACAGTAGTAGTGTTAGTATTAGTAGTATTAATACCAGTAGTAGTTGTAGTAGTAGTATTAGTAGTAGTAGTAATAGTAGTAGTAGTAGCAGTAGTAGTTGTAGCAGTTGTTGCTGTACCAATTACAGTAGTCATAGTGGTGCAGTAGTAGTCAAGTAGTAGTAGCAGAAGTTGTAATAGAAGTAGTAGTTACAGCAGTAATAGTAGTAGTAGTAGCAATAGTAGTAGCAGTAGTAGGAGTAGCAGCAGCAGCAGTAATAGTAGTAATAGTAGTACTAGTAGTAGTAGTAGTAGTAGTAGTAGTAGTAGTAGTAGTAGTAGTAGTAGTAGTAGTAGTAGTAGTAGTAGTAGTAGTAGTAGTAGAAATATTAGGAGTAGTAGTTGCAGCAGGTGTAGGAGTAGGAGTAGTTGTAGGTGTAGTAGTAATAGTGGTAGTAGTTGTTGGAGTAGTTATTGTAGTGTTAGTATTAGTAGTATTAGTAGTATTAGTAGTAGTAGTAATAGTAGTAGTAGTAGTAATAGTAGCGGTAGTAGTAGTAGTAGTGGTAGTAGTTGTTGTTGTTGTTATTATTGTTGTTGTTGTTGTTGTTGTTGTTGTTGTTGTTGCTTTTGTACTAGTAGTTGTAGAAGTAGTAGTAGTGGTAGTAGTACGAGTTGGAGTAGGAGTCGTAGTTGGAGAAGTAGTTATTGGAGTATGGGTGGTAGTTGTTGAATGAGTCATAGTAGCAGTAGGAGTTAGAGTAGGAGTGGTAGTAGCAGTAGTTGTACGAGTAATAGAAGTAGTGGTAGAAGCAGTAGGAGTAGGAATAGGAGTAATAGATGTAGTAGTGCTAGTAGTAGTAGTGGTTGCAACAGCAGTATATGTATTTGTGGTAGTAGTAGTAATATTATTCGTAGTAGTAGTACTAGTGGTAGTTGTTGTAGTAATAGTTGTAGTAGTTGTAATAGTAGTAGTAGTAGTAGTAGCAGTAGTAGTTGTTGTTGTTGTTATTGTTGTTGTTGTTGTTGTATAAGTATTAGAAGTGGTAGTAGTAGTTGTTGTTATTGTTGTTTTATTAGTAGTAGAACAAGTAGTAGTTGTTGTAATTATGGTAGATGTAGCAGTTGTTGTAGTAGTAGTACTAGTTATAAGAGTAGTAGTAGTAACAACACTAGTAGTAGCAGCCAGAGTTGCCGCGATAGTAGTAGTAGTAGTATCAGTAAGAGTAGTAGTAGTTGTAGTAATAGTAACAATAGTGGTAGTACTAATAGTAGTAGTATTGGCGGTACCCGTAATAGTAGCAGTAGTAGTAGTATTATAAGTAACAGTCGCAGTAGTATTAGTAAAAGTAGTAGTAGCAGTAGTAGTAGCAACAGCAGTAGTTGTAGCTATACTTGTAGTAGTAGTAGTAGTAGTAGTACTAGTGGTAGTAGTAAGAGTAGCAGTTGTACTAGTAGTTGTACTAGTAGTACAAGTAGTGGTAGTAGCAGTAGTAGCAGTAATAGTAGTAGTAGTAGTAATCATACTAGTAGTAGTTGTAGTAGTAATAGTAGTAGTATTACGAGTAGTAGTAGTAGTAGTAGTAGCAACAGCAACACTAGTAGTAGTAGCAGTAACAATATTAGTAGTACTTGTTGTGGTGGTGGTTGTAGTAGTAGTAGTTGTTGTTGTTGTAGTAGTAGTAGTAGAAGTAACAATAGTTGTCGTTATAGTAGTAGGAGTTGGTGTAGTGGTAGTATTAGTAGTAGTAGTAGTGTAATAATAGTAAAAGTAGTAGTAGTAGTAGAGGTAGTAGTAGAAGTACTACTTGTGGTAGTAGTAGCAATAGTAGTAGTAGTTGTTGTTGTAGTACTAGTAGTACTAGTAGTAGTAGCAGTAGCAGTAGCAGCAGCAGAAGTGGTAGTTGTGGTAGTATGAGGAGGAGGAGTAGTTGTAGTAGTAGTGTTTGTAACAGCTACAACAATACTAGTAGTAGTGGTAGTAGTAATAGTAGTAACAGAAGTTGTAGTAGTCGTAGAAGTAGTTGGAGTAATAGAAGTAGCAGTCAGAGTAGTCATGGTAGTCATAGCAGTAGTAATAGTGGAAGTAGTTGCGGTAGTAGTAGTTGTAGTAGTTGAAGTAGTAGAAGTGGTGATAGTTGTAGTAATAGTAGGAGCTGGAGTAGTCGTGGGTAGTAATAGGGAAGATTTAGTATTTGTAGTAGCAGCAGCAGTAGTATTATTTGTAATTATTTGTAGGAGTATCGTAGTAGCAGTAGTTGTAGTAGTAGCAGTAGTTGTAGTAGTAGGAGGAGGAGGAGGAAGAGGAGGAAGAGGAGGAGTAGTAGTAGTAATAGTAGCAGTAGTAGTAGTAGCAGTAGTAGTAATAGGAGTAGTAGTTGAAGGAGTAGTAGCACTCGTAGCAGTAGTAGTAACAGGAGTAGTAGGAGAAGCAGTAGTAACAGTAGTAGGAGTCGTAGTAAAAGTTGTAGTAGTAATAGTAGGAGAGGTAGTCGTAGTAGTAGCAGTAGTAGTAGAAGCAGTAGTAGCAATAGTAATAGTGCATGTGGCAACAACATTAGCAATATTAGCACTTGTAGTAGTAGTAGACGTAGTATTTGCATTAGTAGTAGCAGCGGCAGCAGTAGCAACAGTAGTAGTATTTATAGTAGTTGCAGTAGTTGTTGTTGTAGTGGGTATAACAGTAGTAGTAATAGTAGTACTAATAGTAGGAGGTGCAGTAGTAGTAGTAGTAGTAGTTTTAGTTGGTTTATCATTAGTTGTGGCAATAGTAGTAGTAGCAGTAGTAGTAGTAATAGTAGCAATTGTTGCAATAGTAGTAGTAGTAGTAGCAGGTGCAATAGCAGTAGAGGTAATAGTAGTGGTCTCTGTAGTAGTTGTAGCATATGAAGTAATATGAGTAGTAGCAGCAGTTGCAGCAGTAGTAGTATAATTTGTGGTAGTCGTAGTAGTAGTAGTAGTAGTAGTAGTAGTAGTAGTAGTAGTAGTAGTAGTAGTAGTTTTACAAGTAGTAGAATAAGTTGTAGTAGTAGTTGTAATTGTGGTAAGTGTGGTAGTTGTTGTAGCAGTAGTACTAGTTGTAGGAGTAGCAATAGTAGTTGTTGCTCAAGCAACAATAGTAGTAGCACAGGAAGTAGCAGCAGAAGTTGCCGCAACAGTAGTAGTAGTATTAGCAAGAGTAGTAGTAGTACTAGTAGTAGTAGTAGTATTAGCAAGAGTTGTTGTAGTAGCAATAAAAGAGGTAGTAGCAGTAGTAGCAACAGCAGTAGCAATTGTAGTTATCGTAGCAGGAGCAGTAGTAGTTGTAGTTTTACTAGCAGCGGCGGCAGGAGTAGTAGTAATGGTACTTGTTTTTGTAATGATATTAGAAATAGTAGTAGCTGTACTAGTAGTTATAGTAGCAACAATAGTAGCAGTAGTAATAGGAGAGAAGCAGCAGTAGTAGTAATAGTAGTTACTGTAGCGGCAATAGTCGTTAAAGCTGTAGTAGTAGTTATATTAGTAGTAGCAGTAGTAGTAGAAGTTATACTAGTAGTAGCAATAGTTACAGTAGTAGTAGTAATAGTAATAGGAGTAGCAGTAGTTGCAGTAGCAGTTGTAGCATTAGCTAGAGTGGTACCACAGGTAGCAGTAGTAGCAGCAGTTGTAGTACAAGTTGTAATAGCTATAGTAGCAAAAGCAGCAGCAGCAGCAGCAGCAGTAGTAGTAGAAGTAGTAGGAGTAGTAGTAGCAGTAGCAGCAGTAGTAGTAGTAGCAAGAGTAGTACTAGTAGCAATAGTAGTAGCAAGAGTAGTAGCATGAGGAGAAATAGTAGAAGTAGTTGTAGCTGTTGTAATAGTAGTAGTAGTTGTAGTAGTAGTAGCAGCGAGTGTTGTAGTAATAGCAGCCACAACAGCAGCAACAGTAGTAGTAGCAATAGTAAGGGTAGTTGCAGTAGTAGTAGCAATAGGAATAGTAGGAGAAGTTGTGGTAGTTGCAGTACTAGTAGTAGTGGTAGTCGTAGTGATTGGAGGAGGAGGAGCAGTAGGAGTAGTAGTAGATGCAGTTGCAGCAATAGCAGTAGTAGTAGTAGTAGGAGTAGTGGTAATAATAGTAGTATTATTCGTAGTAGTACTAATAGTAGCAATAGTTATTGTAATAGTAGTGGTTGCAATAAAAATAGTAGGAGCAATAGTAATAGAAGCCGTAGTAGCGATAGTAGTAGCAATTGTTGTAGCAATAGTAGCAGTAGCAGATGTAGCAGTAGTGGTAGTAATATTAGTAGTATCAGAAACAGTTGTAGAAGCAGTAGTAGTAGAAGGAGCACTAGTAGCAGAAGTGGCAGTAGTAGTGGGAAAAGTAGAAGTAGCAGTAGTAGTAGTAGAAGTAGTAGTAGTAGTAGCAGTAGTAGCAATAGCAGTTGCAGCAGCAGCAGTAGTAGCATTAGTTGTGGTAGCAGTAGTAATAGTAGGAGAAGCAGTAGTAGGAGTAGCAGCAGTACTAGTAGCCATAACTATAGTAGTCGGAGCAATAGTTGTTATGGTATTAGTAGTCAAAGTAGTAGACGCAGTAGTAGCAATAGTAGTGGTCGTTGTTGTAGTCGTGGTAGAAGTAGTAATAGCAGCGGCAGCAGGAACAACAATAGTAGTAGTAGTAGTTATTATTGCAGTAGTAGTAGTTATTATTGTAGTAGTAGTAGGGGCATTCGTAATCATAGTAGTAGTAGTAATAGTAGTAGAAGTAATAGTATGAGCAGTACTAGTAATTGTAGTAGCACTAATAGGAGCGAAAATAGTAGTAATAGGAGTAATAGTAGTTGTTGTAGTAGCAGTATCAGTAGGAGTGTTAGTTGTTGTTCTAGTAGTAATAGTATTAGTTGTACTAGTAGCAGAAGTTTTAGTAGTAGTAATACTAGTAGGAGTTGGAGTTGGAGTAGTAGTAGGAATAGTAGTAGTTGAAAAAGTGGTAGCAACAGTTGTAGTAGTAGTTGTAGTAGTAGTTGTAATTGGAGTAGTAGTTGTTGGAGCAGTAGTAGTAATAGGTGTTGGAGTAGTAGTAGTGGTAGGAGTAGAAGAAGTAGCAGTACAAGTCGGAGCAAGAATAGTAATAGTAGTAGTAGCAGTAGTAGAAAGAGTAGTAGTCGAAGTAGTAGTAGTAGCAGCAGTAGTTGTAGTTGTTGTACTAATAGTAGTAGTAGTGGTGGTCATAATGGAAGTAGTAGTAGTAGTAGTAGTAGTAGAAGTAGTGGAAGGAGTTGTAGTTGTAATAGTAGTAGCGGAAGTAGTAGTAACAGCACAGTAGGTGTAGTAGTTGTAGTAGTAGTAATAGTTGTGGTAGTAGTAGTAACAGTAGCAATAGGAGTAATAATTTACTTCTAGTAGCAGTAGTAGCAGTAGGATCAATAGTAATAATAATATTAGTAGTAGTGGTAGTAGTTGTTGTTGTAGTAGTAGTTGTAGAAACAGCAGAAGAAGTAGTAGTAGTAATTTTGTATTAGTAGTTGCAGTAGTAGTAGTACGAAATGGTGTAGGAGTAGTGGTAGCAGTAGCAGCAGTAGTCGTAGTAGTAGTAGCAGTAGGAGTAGGAGTAGGAGTAGTCGTAGTAGCTGTAGCTGTAGTAATGGTAGTAGTAGTAGTCGTTGTTGTAGTAGTAGTAGTAGCAGTAGCAGTAACAGTAGTCGTAGAAGTAGTTGTAATTGTATTAGTACTAGGAGTTGAAGTAGTAGCTGAAGCAATAGAGTAGTAGTAGTATTCGTAGTAGTAATAGTAGTAGAAGTAGTAGTAGCAGTAGTGGTGGTGGTAGTAGTAGTAAGACTAGTAGTAGTAGTAGTAGTAGTCGTAGTAGGAGTAGCAGTAGAGTAACAACAGCAGCGGCAACTGTAGCATTAGTAAAAGTTGTAGCAGCAGCTGCAACAACAGTTGGATTAGGAGTAGTTGTAGTGGGAGCGGGAGTAGTAGTAGTAGTAGCAATGGGTAGGAATAGGTGGAGAAGTAGGAAAAATAGTAGCAGTAGCAGTAGAAGTGGTTGTAGTAGTTGTAGGAGTAAGAGAAGTGGTAGTTGTAGTAGGTGTAGGAATAGTAGTAGTAGTAGCACAGTAAGTAGGAGTAGTAGTAATTCTGCTGCTACTACTACTACCACTATTACTACTACTACTGCTATTAGAACCACTACTACTGCTTCTACTAATACTACTGCTACTACTGCAACTTCTACTTCAGCTACTACTACTACATCCCCTATTACGGCTACTACTGCTACTACTTCCACAACTACTGCTATTACTGCTACTACCTCCACTGCTACTGCTACTATTGCTACTGCTGCTACTGCAACAATTGCTACTGCTGCTACTGCCACTATTATTGTTGCTACTACTACTATTACCTCTACTACTATTACTACTACTACTTTTAGTACGACTACTACTACTGCTACTACTGCTTCTACTACTAGTCCTGTTACTATTACTACTACGAGTGGTACTACTCCTTCAACTACTACTCTAATTAGTACTACTGCTACTACTACTCCTGTTACTACTACTCCTACTACTACTACAACAACTACTACTACCACAACTATGACTACTCGTACAAATACTACTACTACTACTACTACTACAAATACTAAAACTTCTCCTATTACTACTACTACTGCTACTACTACTACTACAACTTCTACTACTACTACTATTGTTGCTGCAACTACTACTATAGCGGCTGCTACTATGGCTACTACTGCTACATCTATATCTACTGCTGCTGCTACTACACTACTACTGCTACTACTGCTGCTACTACCACTATTACTTAGCTACTTTTGTTGCTACTACTGCTGCTTCTTCTACCACTATTACGACTACTACTGCTACTGCAACTACTATAGCTACTGCTACTGCTACTACTGCTACTACTATTGCCGCCACTACTACAACAACTCCTCCTCCTCCTCCTCCTCCTCCTCCTCCTACTACTACTACTACTACTACTACTAACTCTACTACTATCACAACAACAACAACTACTACTACCACTAGCAGTACTACTTCTACTGTTGCTGCAGCTACAAACGCTACTACAACGACTACTACTGCTACAACTACTTCTACAACTGCTGCTACAACAACTACTACTACCCCCACAGCTACTACTCCTGTTACTACTACTACTGCTGCTACTACTGCAGCTACTGTTAATACTCCTAATGCTATTGCTTCTACTACTACAACTACTGATACTGCTGTTGTTCCTGCAGCTACTACCACTACTACTCCTACTAATACTGTTTCTGCTCCTACTACTGCAACTATGACTGAAACTACGACCCTTGCTACTTCTACCAACACTACTTTTGCTAATACTACTGCTTCTACTACTGCTATTACTACTATTGCCACTACTGCTACTACTACTGCTTCTACTACAGCTTCTACTAGTACTACTGCTGCTGCTACTACTACTACTACTACGAGTACTACTTCTACTGCTGCTGCTACTACTTCTGCTACTACTTCTACAACTACTATTACTACTGCTACTACTATGATTGCTGCATTGCTACTACGACTACTACTACTTCTGCTACAACTACTGTTGTTGCTACAACTTCTTCTACATCTACTTCTACTACTACTGCTACTGCAACTGGAACTACTACCGCTTCTGCTACTACTATTACAACTATTGCTTCTACAACAACCACGACTACTGCTACTGCTTCGACTACTATTGCTGCTACTACTTCTATTACTACTACTGCTACAACAACAACAACAACAACTGCTGCTACTACTGATACTACAGTAACTACTACTAATGCTACTACTGCTACTACTACTGTGGCTATTAATACTTCTACGGCTACTACTACTACAACTTCTACCACTACTTTTCCTACTACTACTACTAGAACAATGACAACTACTACTACTGCTGCTGCCATTTCTATTGCTGCTACTTTTACTACTACTACTACAACAACAAGGACAACAACTACTACTACAGTTGTTGTCGTTCCTATAGCTGCTACTTCTACTACTACTACTACTACTACTACTACTTCATCTCCTACTGCTTCTACTATTGTTACTACTACCACTGCAAGTATACTGCTACTGCTTCTGCAACTACTGCTACTCCTACTTTCCCAACTATAACAAGTACTACTATTGCAACTACTACTACCACTCCTGCTACTACTAGTACAGCTACTATAACTACTACTATTGCTACTACTACAACTCTACTTCTACTACTACTACTGCGATTACTGCTACTACCGCTACTACTTCTACTTCTACTACTATTGCGACTACAACTACTACTTTTCAAACAACAATTGCTACTATTACTACTACTACTAATACTACAACTGCTACTACTATTACGACTGCTACTACTACTACTACTCCTACTCCTACTGCTATTGCAACTACTACTTTTGTTACTACTGCTTCTACTACTACTAGTAGTGCTACTATTTTTGTTGCTGCTACTGCTACTACTACCCCAGCTACTACTACTACTATTACTACTACTTTAACTACTACTTCTACTAATAAAGTTACTGCTGCTACTACTGCTACAACTACTACGACTACTACTACTGCTACTATTGCTACTACTCCTACTACTGATACTGTTGAAACTGCTGCAACTGCTACTACTACTACTACTGCTACTGCTACTATTACTGCAACTATTGCTACTACTACTGCTACTACTACTAATTCAACTATTACTACTACTACTATTGCTCCTACTACTACTATTAGTACTGCTATTGATACAACTACTTTCCCAACTACTTCTACTTCGGCAACTAGTACTGTTACTACTACTACTACTATTGCCACTACTACTACTGCTGCCACTACTACTGCTGCTGCTACGATGACTACAACTACTACTACTACTATTACTACTGCTACCACTAGTGCGACTGCGACTACTACTACTACTACTACTATTATTACTACTACTAATACTGCTACAACAACAACTACTACTACTACTATTGATTCTGCTACTAGAACAACTACTACTACAACCACTGTGACTACTGCTACTACTAATACTATTGCTAGAACTACTACTTATGCCATCACGACTACTACTGTTGCTATAGTTACTACTACCACTACTACTTCGACTACTAGTACAATAATAGCTACGAAGGCTACTACTACTACTACTACTACTATCACTGCTACTACTACAGCTGCTACTACTGCTACTATGGCTGCCACTACTGCCACTACTACTACAACACTAGTACTATTGCTGCTATTGCCGCTACTACTATTTCTACTACAACTACAATTGCTACGACTATTGCTACTACTACAATGACTACTAATGCTACTGCTCTTACAACGACTACTACTACTGTTGCTACTACTAATGCTACTACAACTACTACTACTCCGGCTACTACTGCAGCCACTACTACTCCTACTACTGCTACTACTGCCTCAGTAATTACTACTACTACTCAAAGGGCTACATCTGCAACCCCAGCTACTACTTTTGTTGCTACTACTGCTGCTACTACTACTAGTACAACTACTACTACCACTACCACTGTTATTACTACTACTTCAACTACTACTACTACAACAACTACAACTACTACTACCATTACTACAACTAACACTACTACTACTACTACTACTACTACTACTACTACTACGACTACTGCTGCTACTACTGCTACTACTACAACTACTACTAACTACCACCACCACCACCACCACCACCACCACTACTACTGCTACTAATACTTCCACAACTATTACTTCTACTACAACTTCTACTACTACTAAATACACCTACTACAAATACTACTGCTACTAATAGTACTACTACTATTATTATTACTACTACTACTACTACCACCACCACCACAACCACTACTACTACTACTGCTGTTGCTAATACTACTACTACTACTACGACTGCATCAACTGTTGTTGCTACTATTGCTGTTGCTACTACATCTACCACTTACTACTACTACCACTCCTCCTCTTCCTCCTCCTCCTCCTCCTCGTACTACTACTACTACTACTACTGCTATTACTACTAGTACTACTACTATTACTGCTACTACTTCTACCACAACTCCTACTATGACTCCTACAATTCCTCCTACGACTCCGCCGACTACCATTACTACTATTACTACAACTACTACAACAACAACTGCTACTACTACCTCTACTACAACCACTAATACTATTGCTACTGTAGCTACTACAGTCACGACTGCTGCTACTACTACTACACTTACTTCTACTACTACTACAGCTACTACAACAACTATCACTGCTACTACTACTATTACTTCTACTATTACTACTACAACTACTGCTATTTCTACTACTACTGCTACAACTACTATTATTACTACCACTACTACTTCTGCTACTGCTGCTACCACTACTACTTCTACTACTTCTACTACCATTACTGCTATGATTACTACTACTTCTATAGCAACTCGTCCTGCTACTCTTATTACTATTACTACTACTACTACTGCTAATACTACTACTACTACTACTAAAGCTGCTACTACTACGGCAACAACCACTATTTTTATTGCTACTACTACTACTTCTGCTACTAATCCTTCTACTACTACTACTCTTACTATTACTACTACTACTACTACTACTACTGCTGCTACTATTACTACTACTATTGCTATTGCTACTCCTACCCCTATTACTAAACCTACGACTACAACTATTAGTACTACAACTATTGCCTTTACTATTACTACTACTGCTACTACTACAACTCCTGCTACTACTACTACTACTACTACTACAACTATAGGTACAACAACTACTGCTACTGCTACATTTACTGCTACTACTACTACTACTCCTACCATGAATAATACTATTACTACAACACAACTACGTCTGTTGTTGTTGCCACTGCTACTAGTGCCACAACAACTACATTTCCAGCGACTACAACTACAACTACTACTACAACTGTTGCTGCCACTGCTGCTCTTGCAACTACTACATCCACCACCACTACTACTACTACTGCTACAACAACAACAACAACAACTTCTTCCACTACAACTACTACAATTGCTGCTACTACTACAACAGCTACTACTAGTACTACAACTAAAACTAATACTGCTAAAACTAATACTACTACTACTACAACGACAACAACAATAGCTACTACTACTACTACAACTAAAACTAATACTACTACTACTGCTACTACTACTACTAGTA
>RXID01016643.1:0-18988 GCA_005019695.1 Trichopus zeylanicus subsp. travancoricus
GATACTACTTCTTCTACTAATACTTCAACGATTATTACAGCTTCTACTACTACTTCTGCTACTACTACCACTACTACTGCTACAACTACTACTACTGTAGCTACTAGTATTACTGCTACTACTACTACCACTACTACTACTACAACAACTACTACTACTGCAACTACTACTACTAGTACAACAATAACTACAACTACTACTGCAGCTGCAACTACTATTACTGCTACTATAACTACAACTACTATTGCAGCTGCAACTACTATTACTGCTACTATAATTACTACTACTACTACTACTGCGACTACTACTACTACAACAACTGCTACACTAATACTTCTGTTGTTGTTGCCGCTACTACTATTACTACTACTACAATTGCTACTAATACTACTACAAATACTACTACTACTGCTGCTACAACTACAACTACGACAATAACAACTACTTCTACTAGAACAACGACTACTACTACTTCTCCAACTACTACTACTGCTACTCCTACTACTGCTATTACTATTACTGCTACTACTACTACTGCTACTGCCACTACTGCTACTACCATTACTACTACTGCTGCTCCCACCACCACTACTATTACTGCTACTCTACTACTACTATTGCTATAACAACAACAACAACTACTACTACTACTTTTTCTCCTACTACTACTTCTAGTAATACTACTACCGCCACAAATTCTACTACTTCTACTGCTGCTGCTCCTACTACTACTTCTAGCAATAATTCTACAAACACTAATGTTATTGCTTCTATTGTTGTTGCAACTACTACTAATACAACTGCTGCGACTACCACTAATGATACTACTACAACTTCTTGTACTACTTTTGCAGCTCCTACTTCTGCTACTACAACTACTACTGCTATAACTACTACCACTACTGCTACTATTATAGCTACTGCTACTAGTACCACTACTGCTAATACTACTGCTGCTGCTGCTGCTTCTGCTTTTAGTATTACTGCAGCAGCTAATGCAGCGGCAACTACTACAACTACTACTACCACAACGTCTCCTCCTACTACTACTACTGTTGCTACTACTACCAAAACTAATACTACAACAGCTACAACTACTATAACTGCTACTACTACTACTAATACTTCAACTATTATTACAGCTTCTACTACTACTTCTGCTACTACTACCACTACTACTGTAGCTACTAATACTACTGCTACTACTACTACCACTACTACTACTACAACTACAACTACTACTACTACTGCGACTGCTACTACTAGTACAACTGCTACTACTGCTGCAACTACTATTACTGCTACTATAATTACTACTACTACTACTACTACTTTGACTACTACTACTACAACAATTGCTACACTAATACTTCTATTGTTGTTGCCGCTACTACTACTACTACTACTACAATTGCTACTAATACTACTACAAATACTACTAATACTGCTGCTACTGCTACTACTATGACAATAACAACTACTTATACTAGAACCACGACTACTACTACTTCTCCAACTGCTACTACTGCTACTACTGCTACTCCTACTGCTGCTATTACTACTGCTACTGCTACTACTATTGCTACTACCACCACCACCACTACTACTACTACTGTTACTGCTACTAGTACGACAACAACAACTACTTATACTAGAACCACGACTACTACTACTTCTCCAACTGCTACTACTTCTACTCCTACTACTGCTATTACTACTGCTACTGCTACTACTACTGCTACTCCTACTACTACTATTGCTACAACAACAACAACAACTACTACTACTTCCCCTACTACTACTTCTAGTAATACTACTACCGCCACAAATTCTATTGCTTCTACTGCTGCTGCTCCTACTACTACTTCTAGTAATAATTATATAGACACTAATTTTACTGCTTCAGCTATTACTACAACCACTACTAACACAATTGCTGCGACTACCACTACTGATACTACTACAACTTCTTTTACTACTTTTGCCGCACCTGCTTCTGCTACTACAACTACTACTACTATAACTACGACCACTACTGCTACTATTATTGCTACTGCTACTAGTACCATTACTGCTAGTACTACTGCTGCTGCTGCTGTTGCTGCTTTTAGTACTACTGCTGCAGCTAGTGCAACAACAACTACTACAACTACTACTACCACAACGTCTCCTCCCACTACTACTACTGTTGCTACTACTACTATAACTAATACTACAACAGCTACAACTACTATAACTGCTATACTACTACTAATACTTTATCTACTACTACTCCAACGACTACTACAATTACAACTACAAATGCTACTACTGCTACAATTATTACTACAGCAGATACTACTACCACTACTACTGCTACTACTATTTTTTCTGCTAGTATTGTTGTTGCTACTATTGCTAGTACCACTACTGCAACTGCTACTACCACTACTACTACTATAACTACTACTATATTTGTACTACTACTACCACCACCTCCACCACCATGACTGCTACTATGATTACTACTGCTACTACTACTACTACCACCACCACCACTACTACTACTACAAGTTCTACAAAAACTACTTCTACTGCTACTACTACTATTATTAATACTACTACTACTGCTACTGTTACTCTACTACTACTCCTACTGCAACTACCACTACTATTACTACAGCTGCTACTACTACTACTACTACCACCATTACTACAACAACTACAACTACTACTACTCCTGCTGCTAGTACTACTATGACCACTTTGATTGCTGCTACTACTACTAGTACTACTTCTACTACCACGATAATAAAAATAATAACTACTACTACTTCTACCACTACAAGTTCTAGTACTGCTTCTACATCTACTTCTACTCCAACAACTACTTTTTCTACTACACTACTGCTGCTACTACTACTACTCATGCTACTACTAGGATAATGACCACCACTACTACTACTAATAGCTCTACTACAACAATAACAACAGCTGCTGCTACTACTACACTACTACTAAAATGACTTCTACTATTACTTCAACTACATCTACTTCTATTATTAGTAGCAATAGTAGTAGTAGAAGCAGTAGTTGTAGTAGTAATAGCAGCATCAGAATTAGTAATAGTAGAAGTAGCAGTTACAGTAGAAGTAGTAGTTGTAGTAGAAGGAGGAGGCAGAGAAGTAGTAGTTTTAGCAACAGTAGTAGCAGCAGCATTAGTAGTAGTGGTAGTAGTAGCTGTAGTAGTAGTAGTAGCTGTAGTAGTAGTAGTAGTAGTAATAGTAGTAGTAGTAGCCATAGTAGCAATAGTAGTAGCAATAGTAGTAGTAGTAGTAGCACTAGTAGTAGTAGTAGTAGCTGGAGTAGTAGTAGTAATAGCAGTAATTGTTGTTTAACTACTAGTAGTAGTGGTGGCAGAAGTAGCAGCAATAGTAGTAGTAGCAGAGGTAGTAGTAATCGATGTTGTAGTATTCGTAGTACCTGTAGTGGTAGTAGCTGCTGCTGCAGCAATAGTAGTAGTAGTATTAGTTGAAGCAGTAGTACTAGTAGTTGAAATAGAAATTATAGTATAAGCCGCAGTAAAACCAACAGAAGTAGAAGTTGTGGCAGCCATAGGATTAGTAGTAGTAGTAGTAGTAGTAACAATAACAACAATAATAGTAGTAGTGTTAGTAGTAGTAGTAGTAGTAGAAGTAGCGGAGTAGTGTTTGTGGTAGTAGTAGCAGCAACAACAGTAGAAGCAATTGTCGCAGCAGTAGTAGCAAAAGTAGGTGTCATAGTTATAGTGGTAGTAGTAGCAGCAGTAGCAGTATTAGTAGTTGTAATAGTAGTAGTTGTAGTA
Organism: Trichopus zeylanicus subsp. travancoricus; assembly: GCA_005019695.1. Taxonomy (NCBI): domain Eukaryota; kingdom Viridiplantae; phylum Streptophyta; class Magnoliopsida; order Dioscoreales; family Dioscoreaceae; genus Trichopus; species Trichopus zeylanicus. The sequence goes on from RXID01016643.1 coordinate 3,824, forward strand.
TTAGTAGTGATAGTAGTAGTCATGGTTGTACGACTTGAAGTAGGAGTAGTAGTAGTATTATTAATAATAGTAGTTTGAGTAGCTATAGTGGTAGTCATAGTTGTAGTAGTAGTACTTATTCTGATTGTAATAGTAGCAGTAGAAGTAGTTGTAGTAATAGTAGTAGTTGTAGTATTTGTAGTAGTAGTAGTAGTAGTAGAAGTATTTTTGACAATAGCAGCAACTGCAGTAACAGAATAGTAGTAGTAGCAATAGTAGTAGTTGTGGTGGTGGTAGTACTAGCATTAGTAGGATTAGTAGTACGCATAGGAATAGGAGGAGGAATAGTAGTAATACTAGTCAGAATAGAAGCAGTAGTTGGTGTAAGGGTAGGAATGGACTAGTTGTACTAGTAGTAGTGGTAGTGGTAGTAGTAGTAGCAGTAGCAGTAATAGTAGTAGTAACAGTTGTAGTTGTAGTATTAGTAGTAATGGTAGTAGTAGTAGTGGTAGTAGTAGTATTAGTAGTAATGGTAATAGCAGTAGTGGTAGTAGTAGTACTAGTTGTTGTTATTCTTGTCATAATAGTAATAGCAGTAGCAATTATTGTAGTAGTACAAGTAGTAGTAGTAGCAGCTGTAATAGCAGTAGTAGTAGTTGTAGTAGTAGTTGTTTTTGTTATTGTTGTTGATGTAATAGCAGTCATAGTAGGAGTTGTATTATTATTAGTATTAGTAGTTGTAGCAGTCGCTGTAGCATCAATAGTAGTAGTACTAGAAAAAGGAGTAGTAGTAGTACTAGTAGTAGTAGTAGTAGTAGTAACAGTATTAGTAGTAGTAGTTTTAGTTATGCTGGCAGTAGCAATTGTAGTAGTAGCAACAGCTGCAACAACAATAATAGTAGAAGTAGTAGAGGTAGCAGAAGTTATTTCAGTAGTAGTAGGAGTAGTAGTAGTAGTACATGTAGTAGTAGCAGCAGTAGTCATAGTAGTAGCAGTAGTCGTAGGAGTAGTAGAAGTAGTAGTAGTAGTAGAACTAGCAGCAGTAGCAGTAGTAGTTATTGTTGTAGTAGTAGTAGCAGTCGAGGTAGTGGTTGTTGAAGTTATATCTGGAGTATTAGGAATAGTAGCAGTTGTAGTAGTAGTAGAAGCAGTAGTATTCGTTGCTGTAGTAGTAATAGGAGTAGCAGCAGCAGCAGCAGCAGTAGCTGTAGTTAGGGTAGTAGTATTAGTAGCAATAGTAGTTGTATTAGTTGTAGTGGTAGTAGTAGTGTAGTAGAATTAGTAGTAGTAGTAGTAGTAGTAGCAGCAGCAGCAGCAGCAGTAGTAGTAGTAGTAGTAGTAGTAGTAGTAGTAATAGTAGTAGTAGTAGTAGAAGTAGTAGTAGAAGTAGTAGCAGCAATTGAGTAGTAGTTGTAGTAGTCGTGCCTGTATTAGGAGTAGCAGTAAAAGTACCAGTAGTAGTAGTCACAGTCATAGTAAGAAGACGAGTAGTAGCTGTAATAGTGAAAGTCGTAGTTGGAGTATTAGCAGCAGCAGCAGTAGCAGCAGTAGTAGTAGCAGTTGTAGCAGAAGTGGGAGTAGTAATTGAAGAAGTAGTAGTAGCAGTAGTACCAGTAGTATTAGTTGCAATCATAGTAATAGTATTAGTAGTAATAGTAGCAAAAGTTGGAGCATTAGGGGGAGGAGTAGTAGTAGTAGTAGTAGCAGTTGTAGCATAAGTAGTAGTAGTATTAGCAACAGTAGTAGTAGTAGTAGTTATTGTACGAATAGTAATTGTATTAGTAGTTGTTGTAGTTGTAGTAGTAGTAGGAGTGGAAGTTGTGGTAGTAGCCGAAGTAGTAGTAGAAGTAGGAATAGTAATAGGAGTAGTAGTAGTTGTGGTAGTAGTAGTAGTAGTAGGAGGAGTGGTAGTGGTAAGTACTGGTAATAGTATTAGTAGTAGTAGCAGTAGCAGTAGCAATATTAGTAGCAGTAGTTTTAGTTATGCTAGCAATAGCAATTGTAGTAGTAGCAACAACCGCAACAACAACAGTAGTAGAAGTAGTAGAGGTAGCAAAAGTTATTTTAGTAGTAGTAGTACATGTTGTAGTAGCAGTAGTAGTAGTAGTATTAACAGTAGCAATAGGTGTACAAGTTGTAGTAGTAGTAGTAGCAGTAGTGGTAGAAGTAGTAGAAGTTGTAGTAGTAGTAGTCAAAGAAGAAGCAGCAGTAGCAGCAGCAGTAGTAGCTGTTGTTGTAGTAGTAGTAGCAGTCGAGGTTGTGGTTGTTGAAGTTATATATGGAGTATTAGAAATAGTAGTAGTTGTAGTAGTAGTAGAAGCCGTAGTAGTAGTTGTTGTAGTAGTAGTAGGAGCAGCAGCCGCAGTAGCAGTAGTAGCAGTAGCTGTAGTTAGGGTAGTAGTATTAGTAGCAATAGTAGTTGTATTAGTAGTAGTAGTCGTAGTGGTAGTAGTAGTCACAGTAGAATTATTATTAGTAGTAGTAGTAGTGGTAGTAGTACTAGTAGTAGTAGAAGTAGTAGTAGTAGTTGAGTATTAGTTGTAGTAGTCTTGCTTGTATCAAGAATAGCAACAGAAGTACCAATAGTAGCAGTCACAATCATAGTAATAGTAGTAGCAGTAATAGTAATAGTGGCAGTTATAGTTCGACTATTAGGAGTAGTAGTAGTCGTTGTTGTAGTAGTAGTTGTAGCAGAAGTAGTAGTAGTTTTTGCAATAATAGTAGTATCAGAAGTAGTAGTCGCAATCATATTAATAGTAGTTGTAGTAGTAGTGGAAGTTGTAGTTGGAGTATTACGAGTAGTAACTGTAGTATTAGTAGCAGTTGTAGCAGTAGTAGTAGAAGTAGTTGCAGTAGTAGTAGCAGTAGTAGTAATAGCAGCAGTAATAGTAGTACGAATAGTAGTAGCAGTAGCAGTAGTTGTTGCAGTAGTAGTAGTAGTAGGAGTTGCAATAGTAGTAGTTGTAGTAGTAGTAGTAACAACATTAGTAGTAGTAGTATTAGTAGTACTGGTGGTAGCAGTTGTTGTAGTAGCAACAATCGCAGCTGTAGCAGCAGTAGTAGCAGAAGTAGCTTAAGTAGTTTCTGTAGTAGTAGGAGTAGTAGTAGTAGTAGGTGCAGTAGTGGCAGGAGTAGTAGTAGGACTAGCAGTAGTAGTGGTAATAATAGTTGTAGGATTTGTAGTAGTAGTTGTAGCAGTAGTAGTAGGTGTATTAGTTGTAGTACTAGTAGTAGAAGCAGTGGTAGGAGTAGCAAAAGTTGAAGGAGTAGTAGTTGTAGTTGTAGTAGTAGTAGGAGTAGTAGTAATTGCAATAGTATTAGTAGTAGTTGAGAGAGTAGTAGTAGTGGTAGAAGTAATACTAGCTGTAGTAGGAGTATTAGTTGTAGTAGTAGTAGCGATAGTGCAAGTGTTAGGAGTAGTAGTGGTTGTAGTAGTAGTCAAAGATGTAGGAGTCGTAGTAGTAGTAGCAGCAGCATCAACAGCAATAGTAATAGTAGCAGCAATAGTAGTAGTAGCCGCAGTAGTAGTGGTAATAGTAGTAGCAGCAGCGGTAGGAGTAGTTGTAGTAATAGTACTAGTAGTAGTAGTAATAGTAGCAATAGTAGTAGTAGTTTAAGTAGCAGTAGCGGTAGTAGTACTCACACCAGAAGCAATAGTAGGGTTGGCAGAGGCAACAATAGCTACAGTAGTAGCGGCAGTAGTTGTTGTAGTGGAAATAGTAGTAGTTGCAACAATAGTGGAAGTAGTATTAGTTGCAGTACTAGCAGTAGTGGTAGTATTAGTAGTTGGAGTAGAAGCAACTAAAGTAGTAGTAGTAGTAGAAGTAGTAGTAGTTGTAGTTATTGTAGCAGTCATAGTAGAAGTATTAGTAGTAGTAGTAGCTGTTGTAGTAGAAGTAGTAGTAGCAGCAGTAGTGGTGGAAGTAGGCATAGCTGTTGTAGTAGTATTAGTGGTAGTAGCAACAACAATAGCAGTACTTTCAGTACTAATAGTAGCAGTAGCAGCAGCAGCAGTAGTGGTATTAGTAGTAGTAGTTGTGGCAGCTATAGCAATAGTTGTAGCCATTGTAGCAGCAGTTGCCTCATTATTATTAGTAGTAGTATCAGATGTACGAGTAGTAGCGACAGTAGCAGTAGTAGTAGTAATAGTAGTGGCGGTAGTGGTAGCAGAGGTAGCAGTAGTCACAGTAGTAGTAATTGTAGTGGCAGTCATAGCAGTGGTAGTTGCTGTGCTAGTTGTAGTTCTAGCAACAATAGTAGTAGTAGAAGCAATAGTAGAGGTAGTAGTAGTAGTCATCATAGTAGTAGCAGCAGTAGCAGAGTAGTAGTAGTATTTGTTATTGTTGTTGTTGTTGTTGTAGTAGTAGCAGTAGTAGTAGTAGTAGTAGCAATAGTAGTGATTGCAGAAGTACTAGTTGTAGTAGTAGTAGCAGTAGTAGTAATAGTAGTAGTAGTAGTAATAGTGTTAGTAGTTGTAGTAGTAGTACTTGTAGTAGCATAAATAGTAGCAGACACTGTTGCAGAACTAGAAGTAGTAGTTGCAGAGGTAGTAGCAAAAGTGGCAGTAGTAGTAGTAGAAATTATAGCAGCAGTAGTAGCAGTAGTAGTAGCAGCAGCAATAATAGTCGTAGCACTAGTGCTAGTTGTTTAACAATTGTAGTAATAGTTATATTAGCTGCAATAGAAGTAGTAGTAGCCATAGTAGTAGTAAAGGTAGCAGTAGAACTAGCAGGATTAGTAGTACTAGCAGTAGTGGTAGTAGCTGCAACAACAATAGTGGTAATAGTAATAGTAGTTGTAGCAGTTGTAGTACGAGTAGTTGCAGCAGCAGTACTAGTAGTAACAGTAGCAATTATGGAAGTAGTAGCAGTAGTACCAACAGAAGTAGTAGTTGTAGAAGTAGTAGCCATAGCAGTAGCAGCAGTAGGAACAATAGAAATAGCAATAGCAGTAGTATTAGTAGTTGTAGTAGTACCAGTAGTATTGGTTGCAGTAGTAGTAGCAATAGTAGTAGTAGAAGCAGTAGTTGTAGCAGTAATAGCAACATCAGCATTAGTAGTAGTGGTAACAGCAGTTGTAGTAGTAAAAGTAGTTGTTGTTGTAGCAATAGCAACAGCAGCAACATTAGTAGTAGCGGTAGTAGCAGCTGTAGTGGTTGTCGTAGTAATAGTAGTAGTGGAAAGTAGTAGTAGTTGTCATAGTACTAATAGTAATAGCAGCAGTAGTAGCAGCAGTAGTAGTAGTAGCGGCAGCAGGAGTAGTAGTAGTAGTAGTAGTAGTAGCGGCAGCATGAGTAGTAGTAGTAGTAATAGCAGTAGAAGTAGTTGTTGTACTAGTAGGAGTAGTAGTAGCAGCAGCAGTAGTAGTAGTGGTAATAGTAGTTGTTGTAGTGGTAGTAGCAATGGTTGCTGTAGTTGTAGTAGCAGCAGTAGCGGTAGTAGCTACTACAGAAGTAGTGGCAATAGTATGATGGTAGTAGTCGTAGTAGTATAAGTCGCAGCAGAAGTACTCGTAGTAGCAATAGCAGTTGTAGTACTAGCAATAGTTGTACCGTCAAAAGTAGTAGTTGTAGTAGCCTAGCAGCAGCAGCAGTAGTAGTAGTAACAATAGCAGCAGCAATAGTACTAGTATTAGTGGTAGTAGAACTAGTAGCAGAGTAGTGGCTGCGATAGTAAAAGCAGTAGTTGTAGTAGAAGCAATGGTCGTAGCAGCAATAGCAAAAGCAGGAGTAGTAGTTATAGTGATAGTAGTAGTAGCAGTAGCAGCATTAGTAGTTCTAATAGTAGTAGATGCAGTATTCATAGTAGTATTTGGAGTTGTGGTAGTAGTTGTTGTTGTTGTACGAGTTGAAATAGGAGTGGTAGTAGCACAAGATGTAGTAGTAATTGGAATAGTGGAAGCAGGAGTAGTTGTACTGGCAGTCATCGGAGTAGAAGTAGGTGTAGGAGCACTACTACAACAACAACAACAACAACAACAACAACAACAACTACTACTACAACATCAACAACAATAACAACAACTACTACTACTATTACTACTACTACTACTACTACTATTACTACTACTACAACAACTATTACTACTACTACTATTACTACAACAACAACAACAACTACTATTACTACCACTACTACTACTACAACTACTACTACTATTACTTCTTCTTCTACTACTACTACTGCAACTCCTACTACTACTACTAAGACAACAAGAACTACTACTGCTATTACTATTCCAACTACTACTACTACTGCTAGAACTGCTACTACTACTTTACTTACTATTCCCAATACTCCAACAACAACTTCCACTAATACTAATACAACTACTATTATTACAACTGCGACTACTATGTCTAGTACTACGGCTACTGCAACAACTACTACTACGACCGCTACAACTGCTATTGCAACAACTACTATTACTACTCCTAATACTCGAACTATAACTACCAGTATTACTACTACTGCTACGATCATTACTACGATTGTGATTGCTACTATTGGTACTTCTATTGCGACTACTAATACAAGCATGACTACTACAACTAATACTCAACAACTACCACTACTTCTTCTTCTTCTTCTTCTACTACTACTACTACTACTACTACTACTTCTACTACTAATACTACTAATAGTACTACTACAACGAAAACTACTACTATAAGTACTACTACTACTAAAACTACTACTACTATGACTAGTACTACAATGACTACTACTACTACTACGACTAGTACTACTGCTACTACTAGTACTACTAGTACTACTACTACAACTACTACTTCTGCTACGACTACTACCACTACTACTACTAGTACTACTACACTACTACACCTACAACAACAACTTCTACTACTACCATTTCTAGCACTACAACAACAACTACTACTAGGACTACAACAACAACAACTACTACTGCTACTTATCCAACTACTACTACTACTGCTACTATTACTACAACTACTACTACAGATACTGGTACTACTACTACTCGTACTACTACTACTGATGCTGCTACAACTACTACTATTACTACTACTACAACTACAACAACAGCTACTAGTACTATCACTACTATTACTACTACTATAACTACAGCTGCCACTACTACTACTACTACTACTACTATTATAACTACTACTACTGCTACCACTACAACTACTACTATTACACTTACGACTACTACTACTACTACTACTACTACTACTACTACTACAACAACAACAACAACAACTACTACTACTACTACTTCTACTACTACTATGACTACAACAAGAACAACGATAACAACTAATACTGCTGCTGCGGCTGCTTCTACCACTACTGATACTACTACGTCTACTACTACAACTACTACCGCTGCTACAACATCTACTACTATCATTTCTACTACTACCACTGCTACTACTACTACTGCCACTACTTCTACTATTATTACTGCTACTATTCCAATTATTACTACTGCTACTGCTACTACTACTACAACTATTGCTACTACTACTACTACTACTACTACTACTACTACTATGACTACTACTACTACTAGTACTACTATTACTTCTACAACTACTACTACAACAACAACAACAACTACTACTACTATTAGTTCTACTACTACCACTTCTTCTGCTACTACTACTACTACTATTACCACTACTACTATGGCTACTACTGCTACAACAACTACTCCTATTACTTCTACTACTACTACTACTACTACTACCACCACCACCACCACCATCACCACTACTACTGCTGCTGCTGCTACCACTGCTACTACTACTACTATTACTACTACTATTGTTGTAACTACTACTACTACTCCTCCTGTTACTTCTACTGCTACTACTACTACTACACTGCAACAACAACAACAACAACGACTACTACTATTGCTGCTGCTACTACTACTACTACTACTACTACTATTACTACTACTACGAATACTACTACTACTGCTTTTACTTCTAGAACAACTACTACTCCTACTACTCCTACTACTCCTACTACTACTACTACCTCTAGTATTAATACCGTTGTAACTTCTATTACATTAAAACTACTACAACTATTTCTTCTTGTACTACTACTACCTCTAGTATTAATACTGTTGTAACTTCTATTACGTTAAAACTACTACAACTATTTCTGCTTGTACTACTACCACTCCGGCAACTGCTACTATCACTACTACCAATACTCCAGCTCCTGCTATGACTACTACCACTCCTACTACTACTCAACCACAACTATTACTACAACTTCTACTACTACTACTACTACTACCGTTATGACTACTACTACTACTGTTACTACTATTACTCCTACAACTACTTCTACTACTTCTACTATCACTAATACTACTACTACTAGTACTGCCATTACTTCTTCTATGACTACAACAACAACAACAACAAGAACAACAATAACAACAACTAACACTACTACTACTACTATAGCAACTGTTCTTGCTACTCCAACAAAGGATACCGCAACTTGTAGGATAACAACCACTACTACTACTACTACTACTACTTCTTCTACTATTACCACCACCACCACTACTACTAGTACTAGGACTACTACAACAACAACAACTACTACTACTACCGCTACTACTACCGCTACTACTCCTAATGCTCCTGCAACAACTACCACTATTATTACTACTACAACAACTACTACTACTACTAATGCAATTACCACTTTTGCTACTGCTAATAATGCGGCTATTACTACTACTACTACTACTTCGACTGCTACTGCTACTTCTACTGCAACTACTGTTACTACAACTACTATTACTACTTCTACTGCTATTTCGACTAGTACTATTTCGACTATTATAACTTCTACTACTGCTATTACTATTACTGCTCCTACTTCTACAATGACTACTAATACTGTCGCTACTACTACAACAACAACTACTTCTTCTACTACTAATACTACTACTACTACTGCTGCTACTACTACTACTATTGCAACTACTACTACTACAACTACAACTACTAGTACCCCTCCTACTACTACCTCTAACACCGCCACTGCTACTACTACTACTACTACTACTAGCACTATTACTATTACAACTAATTCTATGCAAACTGCTATTCCTACTACAACTCCAACTACTGCTTCTACTACGACAACTACTTCTACAACTACCACTTCTACCACAACTATTACTACTGATATTGTTACTACTACTACTAGTACTGCTACAACTACTAAGACTACAACACCTATTACTACTACTGCTGCTGCTGCTGCTCCTACTACTCTTCCTACTCTTACACCTACTGCGACTATAACTACTACTACTATTACTACTACTACTGCTACTGCTACTAATAGTACTACTACTACCACTACAAGTATGATTCGTCCTACTCCTACCCCAACTCCTACAAAAACTACTACTACTACTGCTAATCGTACTACAATTACGAGTAGTACTACTTCAGCTATTACTATTACTTCTGCTACTACTGCTACAACTAGTACTACAGCGATAATTACAACTACTGCTGCTACTATTGCCTCTTGTACTATAGCTACTACTACTGCTACAACTAGTACTACTGCGGCAATTACTACTACTGCTACTGTTGTTGCCTCTTGTACTACAGCTACTACCACTACTACAACTACTACTACTACTACTTTTGCTACTAGTACTACTAGTACTACTACTACTACTGCTGCTGCTACTACTATTATGGTAGCACTACTCTTAATACTTCTCCTCCATACGCTCCTACTTCTACTACTACTATGCTTGCTACTCCAACTATTACTACTATTGCTATTACTCCTACTACTCATACTACTCCGACTTCTACTACTACTACTATTGCTACTGCTACTACTACTACTCTTACACCCATGACTACTATTGCAACAACAACTACTACTACTACTATTACTACTACTGCAGCTACTACTACTGCAATTACTACTACTTCTACTACTACTACTACTACTCCTCCTCCGCCTCCTCCTATTCCAACTCTAGCTCCTACCAGTACTCCAACAACTGCAACTCCTACTACAACTACAACTACCATAGCTCCTACTATGACTGCTGCTACTATTATAACAACTACTATTACAATTGCTACTACTACTACTACTATTATTATTGTTACTTCTACTAATACTACTACTCCTGTTATAACTACTACTGTTGCTTCTGCTATTGCTACTGCTACTACTACTCCTCCTCATACTTCTAATCCTGCTACTCCTACTCCTACTCCTACTACAACTAATACAGCTATTACAACTATTATAACTATAACTATTACAACTACTACGTCTACTACCCCTACTACTACTACTTCTATTACTACTGCAATAAGTACTACAACTACTATTAAAACTACGACTACAACTACTGTTGCTACTGCCTCCTACTGCTACTATTACAACAACAACAAGAACAAGAACAACAACAACAACAACAACTACTACTACTACTACAACTACTACTACAACCTCTACTACTATCACAACTACTACTATAACTACTGCTTATAATAATAATAATAATAATAATAATAATACTTCTACTAATACTATTACTACTACTTCTACTACTACTACTACTACTATGATCACTACTACCACTACTACTACGACTACTAAGACCACCACCACCCCTACTACTACTACTATGACCTCTACTACCGCTTCTACTACTATCATAGCTACTACAACTTCAATGACCACTAATACTTCTACTACTACCACTACTGCTATTGCAATTACTACTACTGCTGCAACTACTACACTACTACTACAGTTACTTTTACAAGTACCACTACTACTCCTACAACTATAATTATTACCACTAACAATACTACTACTGCTACACCAAATAATACTACTACTACTCCAAATGCTATTACGACTACTACTACTACTATTATTCCTACTACTTCTACTTCAAGTCTTCTAGCACTACCACTACTCATACTACTATTACTACTATCACAACTAGTACTGCTACAACTTCTACTACTAGTACTACTAGTACTACTACTATGACTACTACTATGACTACTACTTACTACTCCACAAACTACTATACTACTCTACTACTATTACTTACTAACCTCTACTACTACTGACTATTACGACAAATATTAATACTACTCTACTACTATCTACTACTGCAAGTTGACTACCACTCGGCCACGACTACTACTAAACAGAACTACTACCAACAACTAGTACTTACGAACGATACTACTGCAATGGCTGCTAACTAACACAACCTCTTCAATCCTCCGCCGCCCCTCCCCCCTCCTACTACTACTACATACCTACCCTCTGTGACTGCTTACTAGGAACTAATACAAGCTACTACTTTTGCTACTACTTCTACTACTACAACTATTATAGCTCCTACTACGACAATTGCTACTACATCTACTGCTACTACTTCTACTACCACTACTACTATTACTATTATTTTTGTTATGCTTAATACTACAACTACTCCAATTACTACAAATACTACCTCGACTACTACTACTACGACTACTGCACTTGTTGTAGTTGCTACAACTACTACTACTAGTACTATCACTACTCCAACTACTATGACTCCTACAACTACTCCTACCATAGCTACTACTACTACTACTATACAACTACTACTCCTACAACAACAACAACAACAACAACTACTACTACAACTACTACTACTCTTGCCCCTGCTACTACTATTGCTATTCCTACTCCTACCCTTACTACTATGACTTCATCTACTACTACTACTACTACTATGACTACTACTACTACTACTAATACAACAACTGCTACTACTACTACTACTTCTATTACAACTACAATAGCAAGTTCTACTACTACTATTACTAATTCAGTTACTACTACAACTAGTACTACTACTACAATTATAACTACTACTACAACTAATACTACTATTACTACTACTACTATTTTGTTGCTGCTACTATTACTACTATTACTATGACCGCTACTACTACTACTACTACAAGAACTACTACTACTCCTACAACTATTTCTACTCCTAATACTCCTATTACTACTACTACTACTACTACCACCACCACCACCACGACTACTACTTACTTCAATTACTAGTAATACTACTACTATAATCACAACTACAACAACTACTAGTACTGCTGCCATGACTACCACTACAATTACTACTATTACTACTGCTACTACTTCCACTACTACAACTCCTACTACCACTAATACTGCTACTACTGCTGTTAATGTTGTTGTTGTTGTAGCTACTATTACTTCTACTTCTATAATAACTGTTACTACTACTACAACTACAACTACAACAACAACAACAACTAATACCACTCCTCCTACTATTACTACTGCAACAACAACAAGTACTACTACTACTACAACTACTACTACTACAATAACTCCTAGTTCAGCTACTGCTTCTGCTTCTCCAATTACTAGTACTACTTCTACTACTACTACTATGACTGTAACTACTGCTACTCCTGTTGCTACTGTTGCTACTACTATTGCTACTACTGCTGGTTCTGTTGTTGTTGTTGCTACTACTACTACTCCTACTACTAGTACCACTGCTAGTAACACTACTACTACTACAGCTGTTGTTGCTGCTGTGACTATTACTGCTTCCCTACTACTACATTTACTATTGCTGTTACTACTATGACTCCTTCAACTAAGACAATTACTACTACTACTACTATGGCTACTATGTCTACTGTAACTCCTATTGTTACTTAGCTACTATAATAACAACTACTGATGCTGCCACTACTGTACTGCGACTAATGCTGCTACAAGTTCTATTGCTACTGCTGCTATTGCTAGCTCTACTGCTACTCTACTCCTACTACTACTACTAACACTAATACTACTACTAATACTATTATTGTTGTTGCTACTGTTGTAGCAGTAGAAGTAGTAGCAGTAGTAGTAGCAGTAGCAGTAGTTGTAGTAGTACTACTTGTAGTAGTAGTAGTTATTGTTGTGGTATTAGTAGTAGTAGAAATAGTAGTAGTTGTAGTAGTAGGAGTTGATGTTGTAGTTGTAGTCAAAGTAGTAGTAGTTGTTGTTGTCATAGGAGGAGTACAAGTTAGTATAGGCATACTAGTAGTAGTAGTAGTAGTATATTAGTGGTAGTATATTAGTTGTACTACTAGCAACTGTAGCAAAAGTAGCCATGGTAGTAGTTGTATATTAGTGGTAGTACTAGTACAAGTGGTAGTCGATAGTAGTAGTAATAGTAGCAATTGTAGCAGCAGCAGTAGTGGTGGTGGTAGTACTATGGTAGTACTAATTGTAGTATTAGTAGTAATTGTAGTTGTAGTATTAGAATTAGTTGTAGTAGTAGTAACAACAGTAGTAACAGTAGTAGTTGTACTTGTAGTAGTATTAGTAACTGTAGTAGTAGCAGTAGTTAAAGCAGTAGTGTTAGTAGTCATAATTGTAATAGTAGTAGTTGTAGTGGTAGTAGTAATAGTAGTAGTAGTAGTAGTAGTAGTAGTAGTAGTAGTAGTAGTTGCTATAGGAGTTTGAGTAGTAGTAGTAGTAGTTGGAGTAGGTGTGCTAGTAGTACTAGTAGGAGTAGTAGTAGCAGTAGCTGTTGGAGTAGGATTAGTAGTGGTAGTAGCAGCTAATTGTAGTAGTAGTAGTAGCAGTAGTAGCAGTAGTATAGATTGTAATTATTGTTGTTGTAGTGGTTGTAGTAGTTTTAGTAGCAGGAATAGTAGTAGGAGTATGAGTAGGAGTAGTATTAGTAGTAGTATTAGTAGTAGTAGTAACAAGAGTAGTAGTAGTAGTAGTGGTAGCAGCGGCAGTAGTAGTAGTAGTAGTAGTAGTAGCAATAGTTGTAGTAGTAGTCATAATAGTAGGAGTTGGAGTAGTAATAGTAGGACTTGTGGTACTTGGAGTAGTGGCACTACTAGTAGTAGTAGTAATAGTATTAGTAGTGGTACTAGTAGTAGTAGTAGTAGTAGTAGAAGCAGCAGTAGAAGTAATAGTAGGCGTTGGGGTAGGAGGAGGAGTAGTAGTAGTAATAGTAGGAGTTGGACAAGTAGTAGTAGTAGTACTATTAGTAGTGGTACTAGTAGTAGTAATAGTAGTAGTTGTGGTAGCAGCAGTAGTAGTCGTAGTAGTGGTAGTAGCAGCAACAGTAGTAGTAATAATAGTAGTAATAGTAGGAGTTGGAGTAGGAGTTGTTGTAGGAGTAGTGGCACTTGGAGTAGTGGTACTAGTTGTAGTAGTGGCAATAGTTGTTGCATTAGTAGTAGGAGTTGTAGTAGTAACAGTATAGAAGTAGTAGCAGTGGTAGCAGTAGCAGCTGTAGTAGTAGAAGTGGCAGCCGTGGTAGTAGCAGCAGTGATAGTAGTAGAATTAGTTGTAGTAGTAGCGTTAGCAGTAGTAGAAGATATTTTAGTGGTAGCATTATTAGTAATAGTAGACAAAGCAGTCGAAGTTGTTTTAATAATTGTGGTAGTAGTAGTAGTTATGGTAGAAGCAGTAGTAGAAGGAGTGGTAGTAGTGGCGGCAATGGAAGTAGTTGAAGGAGTGATAGTAGAAGTTGTGGTGGTAGTAATAGCATTAGTAGTAGTTGTTGTAGAACTAGTAGTAGTTGTTGTACTTGCAGTAAAAGCACTAGTAGTTGTTGTATCAGTAGTAGTAGGTCTAGTAGTAGTAGTAGTAGTAGTAGTAGTAGTAGTAGTAGTAGTAGTAGTCGTAGTAGTTGTAGTTGCAGTACCAGCAGTTGTAGTAGTAGGTCTAGTAGTAGAAGTAATGGTTGTTGTAGTAGTAGTAGTAGTAATACAAGTAGTAGTAGTAGTAGTAATAGTAGTAGCAACAGTGGTTGTTGTAGAAGTAGTAGTTAGTGTAGCAGTTGTTGTTGTAGTAGTAATAGCAATAGGAGTAGCAACCATAGCGGCAATAGTATTAGGGGTGGTTGTAGCTGTAGTAGTAGCAGTAGTAGTACTAGCAATAGTTTTAGTAGTAGTACAAGTGGTAATAATAGTAGCAGTAGTAGCGATAATAGTAGTAGTGATAGTAGTAGTAGGAGTTGTTGTAGTAGTACTAGTAGCAATAGTAGCAGTAGTAGTAGTGGTAGTAGTAGTGGTAGTAGTAGCTATAGCAGCAGCAGTAGTAGTAG